>WNWK01011843.1:10000-62535 GCA_009830355.1 Cherax destructor | reverse complement strand
GACTCTTATACTTCACGAGCGGCTGAGATTTTTGAAGAGTGGAAATGGATTGAGGTGAGTATCATATTAGAGCTGAACTCTGTCTAGTTGTATCTGAAGAGGAATGAAGGATGAAGGGCAGTGATGGTAGTGATGATGGTAGGTGAACTTTAGTGATGATGGTAGGTGAACGTGTAGTGATGATGGTAGGTGAACGTAGTGATGATGGTAGGTGAACGTGTAGTGATGATGGTAGGTGAACGTGTAGTGATGATGGTAGGTGAACGTGCAGTGATGGTAGTGATGATGGTAGGTGAACGCAGTGATGGTAGTGATGATTGTAGGTGAACGTGTAGTGATGGTAGTGATGATGGTAGTTAAACGTGCAATGATGGTAGTGATGATGGTAGGTGAACGTGTAGTGATGGTAGTGATGATGGTAGGTGAACGTGCAGTGATGGTAGTGATGATGGTAGGTGAACGTGCAATGATGGTAGTGATGATGGTAGGTGAATGTGCAGTGATGATGGTAGTGATGATGGTAGGTGAACGTACAGTGATGGGATTGATGATGGTAGGTGAACGTGCAGTGATGGTAGTAATGATGGTAGGTGAACGTACAGTGATGGTAGTGACAGTGAGAACTGAACGTACAGTGATGGTAGTGATGATGGAAGGTGAACGTACAGTGATGGTAGTGACAGTGAGAACTGAACGTACAGTGATGGTAGTGATGATGGAAGGTGAACGTACAGTAATGATACTGACAGTGAGAAATGAACGTACAGTCTTGACAATTCTCAGCCTGTCAAGAACACTGTTGACGGAGTGGGGATTCCTGAATATTTTTTTCCGTCAAAGACTTGACTGTCGTCAGGACAACGGATAGACGGATCGATCTGGCTTGTGGATCCTCGCCCTGACCACCTGCAGGGGTTGACAGGGTGTTCCTGTCAACCTGAGAAGTAGCAGGTGTTGACAGGGTATTCCTGTCAACCTGAGCAGTAGCAGGGGTTGACATGGTGTTCCTGTCGCCCTGAGCAGTAGCAGGGTGACAGGGTGACCCTGTCACCCTGAGCAGTAGAAGGAGTTTACACAGGTGGGCGAAACGTCTTTAAAACAAAGATATCCAGATATTTCACAAGTGTCTAATCCCTCAATTTGTCAGCATTGTATCCCATTGATATACTTCAAGCATATTATATACAAATCATATATACAAAGAACACGTATTATACCAAGCATATATTATATACAAAGAACACGTATTATACCAAGCATATATTACATACAAAGAACACGTTTTATACCATGAATTTATACAAAGAACACGTTTTATACCATGAATTTATACAAAGAACACGTTTTATACCATGAATTTATACAAAGAACAAGTATTATACCAAACATATATACAAAGAACACGTATTATACCAAATATATATATACAAAGAACACGTATTATACCAAATATATATACAAAGAACACGTATTATACCAAATATATATACAAAGAACACGTATTATACCAAATATATATACAAAGAACACGTATTATACCAAGCATATATTATAAACAAGTCATAGACACAAAGAATTCGTGACATACCAAGCATATCTGATATACCAAAGAGCAGAGAACTGAGAGAGAGAGAGAGCAGAATATACGAGATGCTGCCACGAGTTACGGCATCACAGAAATATATCAGAGTGGCGGGGCTCAAAAAAGATACGAGACATCACTTTTTCTCCTGCAACTGAAAGACTGAGGGAGGAAATGCATATATTTTTTGGCCAAGAATATCGGGGCACGCGAACCTCATCCCTCACCACACGGAGCCGTGACTCGAACCCCTCCCCCCTTCCAGCCTGCATAACATGGGTGAGTACAACTGGTTGCCGAGGCTCGCGGCGCTGCGTATGGTCTAAGTGCGTCGTGCGTAACGCAGTGGCGTATTGCAGACTGGTATGGAAGCGTTGACGGAGGAATAAAGCTCTAATGGGACACCACTTCGCTCAGTGTAGAGGTTTGACATGTTTCACTCTGTGTAGAGCTTTATCAAGTCATGTTTCACTCTGTGTAGAGCTTTATTAAGTCATGTTTCACTCTGTGTAGAGCTTTATCAAGTCATGTTTCACTCTGTGTAGAGCTTTATCAAGTCATGTTTCACTCTGTGTAGAGCTTTATCAAGTCATGTTTCACTCTGTGTAGAGCTTTATCAAGTCATGTTTCACTCTGTGTAGAGCTTTATCAAGTCATGTTTCACTCTGTGTAGAGTTTTATCAAGTCATGTCACTCTGTGTTGAGATTTTTCTTTGTATTCCCTTATAATTTCATATTAACACGTAACAAACACGTTTAAAACCAGTACAAGACAGAGTGGGAAAACAAGCTGAATATTTCGCTTCATTCGCAGACCTTCTTCAATATCTCCGTCTTCGAATATCTTCCTTCTGATAATAAATGTAGTTGATCAGGTGGCTGGAGTTGATAAAATATCGCCGTGCCTGCTGCAGGCAGCTCATGGTCATGGAGAAACTGCTCGTTCTCAACCCCAATTGGTGATTTGCAAGGCTATTAGACAACGTAGGTGTGTTTTAAAGAGCGTAGGAAAACAGGAGGACTCTGTGTGTGTGTGTGCATTCGTAACTTTCTGTGCTTGCTATGGAACTAGTGAAAATGTAGCAAGCAAATTGAGAAAGGGAAATGCGTTGCTTCTTGTGGCTTGTTGACACAGGCCGCAGGCTGCTGCAGTTTTAGTTGCTCCTGACAACAGTCCCACAGTTCTCAAGGTTTACCAGAGGAGAACTAATCATGAACTTGCTTTTCAGCCAACTATGCCTTCAAGGATGTAGTCATAGTCCACCATTAATTTTCAAGATGTTTTGCGAACATAAACAGATGCAAGACGTTTGAACTTGGTACAAATCGTCCAGAAAATGAAAACAATGTCTCACGAAATCGTGAAAACAAGATTGTAAACAAACCACAGAACGAGTGAGGGTTGAACCATGGCGATTGAATTGTAAACCTCCAGGCCAGTGCGTAAGCTACTGACAGGTGGCTACACTAAAATTCATCCAACTTCTTATAGAGTATAAATATACCTAGTTGGATGACTCTTAGTGTAGCCAGCTACCTAAGTGGCTTACGTACTGGACTGGAGGCTAGGTAAGGTTTGTCAAGAAACAGGACAAGTGTTTTTGAGGCGGGTCTTAGTCAGATGATGACTCACCGTTGGAGCTTTTGGTCATCTGACCGAGACCTTCTACAGAATGTATGTAAGGTGAATAAACCAGCAGTTTCGGCAGTAACATCCAATCACTCTGAATCACATATGGATGTTATGACTCAAACAAAGTTCTCCGTACTCTGAAATTCTTGATTCATTTTGTCCCAGTAAATTCTATTGTTGTTGAGGTTAAATTTACTGGACATTCCTTCTCGCAGTTCTGTAGTTTGTCAGCCCTGAGTTTACGCTCGTTAGTCCTGAGTTTACACTCGTTAGTCCTGAGTTTACACTCGTTAGCCCTGAGTTTACACTCGTTAGTCCTGAGTTTACACTCGTTAGCCCTGAGTTTACACTCGTTAGCCCTGAGTTTACACTCGTTAGCCCTGAGTTTACACTCGTTAGCCCTGAGTTTACACTCGTTAGCCCTGAGTTTACAGTCGTTAGCCCTGAGTTTACGCTCGTTAGCCGTGAGTTTACACTCGTTAGCCGTGAGTTTACAGTCGTTAGCCCTGAGTTTACGCTCGTTAGTCCTGAGTTTACACTCGTTAGCCCTGAGTTTACACTCGTTAGCCCTTAGTTTACACTCGTTAGTCCTGATTTTTCACTCGTTAGCCCTGAGTTTACACTCGTTAGCCCTGAGTTTACACTCGTTAGCCCTGAGTTTGCACTCGTTAGCCGTGAGTTTACAGTCGTTAGCCGTGAGTTTACGCTCGTTAGTCCTGAGTTTACACTCGTTAGCCCTGAGTTTACACTCGTTAGCCCTGAGTTTACACTCGTTAGTCCTGAGTTTACACGCGTTAGTCCTGAGTTTACATTCGTTAGCCTTGAGTTTACGCTCGTTAGCCGTGAGTTTACACTCCATAGCCCTGAGTTTACACTCGTTAGCTCTGAGTTTGCACTCGTTAGCCCTGAGTTTACACTCGTTAGCCCTGAGTTTACACTCGTTAGTCCTGAGTTTACACTCGTTAGCCTTGAGTTTACATTCGTTAGCCCTGAGTTTACGCTCGTTAGCCGTGAGTTTACACTCGTTAGCCGTGAGTTTACACTCGTTAGCCCTGAGTTTACACTCGTTAGCCCTGAGTTTACACTCGTTAGCCCTGAGTTTACACTCGTTAGCCCTGAATTTACACTCGTTAGAACTGAGTTTGCACTCGTTATCCCTGAGTTTACACTCGTTAGCCCTGAGTTTACACTCGTTAGTCCTGAGTTTACACTGATTAGCCCTGAGTTTACACTCGTTAGTCCTGAGTTTACACTGGTTAGCCCTGAGTTTACACTGGTTAGCCCTGAGTTTACACTCGTTAGCCCTGAGTTTACACAAGTTAGCCCTGAGTTTACACTCGTTAGCCCTGAGTTTACACTCGTTAGTCCTGAGTTTACACTGGTTAGCCCTGAGTTTACACTGGTTAGCTCTGAGTTTACACTCGTTAGTCCTGAGTTTACACTCGTTAGCCCTGAGTTTACACTCGTTAGCCCTGAGTTTACACTCGTTAGCCCTGAGTTTACACTCGTTAGCCCTGAGTTTACACTCGTTAGCCCTGAGTTTACACTCGTTAGCCCTGAGTTTACACTCGTTAGCTCTGAGTTTACACTCGTTAGCCCTGAGTTTACACTCGTTAGCCCTGAGTTTACACTCGTTAGCCCTGAGTTTACATTCGTTAGCCTTGAGTTTACGCTCGTTAGCCCTGAGTTTACACTCGTTAGCCCTGAGTTTACACTCGTTAGCCCTGAGTTTACACTCGTTAGCCCTGAGTTTACACTCGTTAGCCCTGAGTTTACACTCGTTAGCCCTGAGTTTACACTCGTTAGAACTGAGTTTGCACTCGTTATCCCTGAGTTTACACTCGTTAGCCCTGAGTTTACACTCGTTAGTCCTGAGTTTACACTGGTTAGCCCTGAGTTTACACTCGTTAGTCCTGAGTTTACACTGGTTAGCCCTGAGTTTACACTCGTTAGCCCTGAGTTTACACTCGTTAGTCCTGAGTTTACACTGGTTAGCTCTGAGTTTACACTGGTTAGCTCTGAATTTACACTCGTTAGTCCTGAGTTTACACTCGTTAGCCCTGAGTTTACACTCGTTAGCCCTGAGTTTACACTCGTTAGCCCTGAGTTTACACTCAGGTCTTTATCAAGGAGGGGTTAATATGACCAGGTCCTTTACAACGAGGGGTTAAATACGACCAAGTCCTGCAGTCAGTCTATCGAAAGTTAGAGACGGGACCAAGAGCTATAGTTCACCTCTCAGCTAATTCAAAAAAAGTTAATTTTAAATAAATAGCTACACACAAACACACACACACACACACACACACACACACACACACACACACACACACAAGGTGGACAGAGACAGAATGTTCCAGAGATGGGACACAGCAACAAGGGGACACAGTTGGAAGTTGAAGACTCAGATGAATCACAGGGATGTTAAATTGTAAAATTCTTCATCTTATCACATTATTGACACTCTAGAAAGCTGTTACACTCTTGTAGGTATGTTCACTGATGCAATCCGTACGTTGACCGCTAATAATATCTTAGAACAGCCACTAGACAGCTAAAACCTGGGAGCACTATTTAACGATACTGCTTAACGTGTGTGTGTATATTTATTCTCACCAATATTACTGTTATCTCCTGTTTCAAGCACATACTAACGTGAATAAACAGAAGAACGAACGGGGACTCGAACTATGGTCCAAGCATACAACAGACCCATGACACAACCACTCGGTTAATTAGCTCCGCCACCAAGTGTTTATAATGTTGAACCTCCTACACGCATGAACCACGCTTCGAATCCCGTCCATTCTTCAGTCTATTCATTTAGAGTCGTTCATTAAGATTCGTCTTGGATTTACGTGCCAACATGTCTGATAGAAGAATAACCAAGTTAAACATTGTATCCCTGCTTTACCCTCCTGGGAATAGAGTTATTTCAGATAGTCAGGAAAACAGGGCATAAATTATTAGATTAACAGTGGCATATGATTAACAGCAAATTGTGTAACAGGGAAATCATATTGGTGCTCCATGGCTGACTGGTTTGTTTGATTTAGAGTCGATCAGGTACACGAGGTCATTAAGTCTATATGTCACCTGTATTTTAATATCGGCGTTAAAATAAAGTATCGCTGTATATATACAATGGACACACACACCTCATGTGTAACTGTATTTACACACCTCTTATATATATATATATATATATATATATATATATATATATATATATATATATATATATATATATATAGGATGGGGTTCACCTCTGGTGCAAATTGTGGGACCCATTGCCTCGGATAAGTGGATAAAAAGGCTTCAAGGAAGAATATTTGGATTTCTTCCTGAAGCCAATTGAATATTCCACTTCCTACCACCCCATCTTTTTGTTATTTTTTACCAATAGGTATATTTTTTTACATAATATGGTACAAAACATATTTGAGATACATTGTTGATATAAAGATGGCATATACAGTACACGAGGTGTGAGAGATACATGTCTAGTACATATTGTTACGTGTTCGTCACTGATTATAATGCGAAAATCTCATACAGGTACTCAGAGCTGGTGCGCGTGCCCAGAATACAGCATGCATTACCCTCTGAACAGCAGCGCTGAGTCGCTGGAACAGAAAACTAGCTGCCCTGGGATCCCTAGTTACCCTGTTGAGTCTTTTGCCCAGCTCCTTGGGGAACTTAGATGCACTCTTCCCCATGAGCCAAGGGTCTCGGCCCTATGGGAACAAACATATAATGATAGGCAAGTTCTCCATTTTTCTAGACTTTTGGGACTTCCTGAAGCTGGCGGCTCACCCTACTTCCTCCCTGGTGTTTTGGGAGATAGGTATCAGCCAAGGTAGATGCATATGTGTGGTCCCACACCACCTGCTTGCCGTCTGTCCAGGCTTGAAGGTGATCCATCTGGACGCTTCTGGCTGCCATCAGATCTGCATAGTTGGGGTGGCCCCCTTTACTGCTGGGCATCCGTTTTTGTGAGGCTCCTTTTGAAATGTTATTGACCTCCTCATGTCTGAAATCTTTCCCTCGGATTTACGGACACCAAGACCATGGTACTCGAACGGTCTGCTCCTTCACTGCTACAAATACCCGTGTTCGGCAGAATAGGGGCGGCAAGCCGAAGGGCAACACCATGCGGATGGTCCGTGGGTCGAGGCGTGCCAAGGCTGGAGTTGGGAACAGCCAACAGAAAGTCCCCTGGATGAGGACTCTCACTGCCAGGAGGCTGGCTTTTCCCTTCCCTGACACCACTCTGAAGCATTGTTGGGATATTTTCCCTCCACTACTGGGCCATCCCAGTGCATTGTTTGTAGTTGGTGGGGGGAGGTCTGGTTTCAGAGCCTGTTAGATTATCCAAGATCCCGGCTCCGCCCAACGAACTTTTGGTCCTCGACTCCAATCTTGTCCCTAAGATGTTCGGGGGAGAATTGCTGCTACAACCCCTCTGGATGCAACGCATGAGGACGAAAAGCAGGAAGTGAAATTTTGTGATGACTTGCGGACACCAATGCCTCCTAGTGTGACTGGGAGTGTAGCTTGATCCCAGTGCCCGTCTTCTAGAGTAAGGTTAAAGTACTTTGGTAAAGATATGCCTCAGGATACTGTCATATGTCAACCTGGGCAGACTCAAGCACTTTGTGAGAAGGTACAAGGCAATGACTGATGCTCCTGGTAGTTTTGATATCCTGCATCTATCACTTGTTGATTGACTGAGATGATTTCACATTTGGATGGATTCAGGATGAGACCCTTTTTCCTGTCCCCGTTCATCACCTGTGTAAGATCATCTGAAGGGACTCCTTTGTACCTGTTAGTGTGCCATCATCCAGGAACCAGATGTTTAGCTCACTGGTCAGTCTGACTGTGATTTCCCCTAATCCATCAAGAAAATGGTGCAGGGGCCCCTTGCTGGACACCCTCTGATGATGTATTTCATGCTCTCCAAACAGGAGCAATGTTCCTTGCTATATGCAGCTGAAACAAAAGGGAAGAGACCAGGGAAATGTTCTTGTACAGCTGCAAATACACGTATCATTTCAGGAGATTAAATTCATTCCCTGAAATCTATTTTTACCACTGCATTGTCCTCAGGCGGTTGTCGATATACGCCCTTTTGCATGAACCGTTTGTTTCACTTCCTTGAGAGACCCCAAAGCCAAGCTGGTTTGGTTGAAGCATGAGGGCCCGCCTCTGCGCGAATCTCTGAAGCGGCTTAGAAACGAGGCGGCGAAAGTGTTGCCCCTGCAATTGGCCTAATTCCTCCATCCTTCTTTTAAGGGCACAAAGTGATGCCCAAAAGAAAGGTTTACTTTCGTCAGGTATCAGACCAGCCAAGGAATTGTTGACGAACCTTGTGATCTCTGGCTGTGTTTGCAATCTCCTCAACAACTGGATTAACCATTTCCTTTAAATGCTGTGGCCTTATTCCAGTGTAACCCCAGCAGAGCCGGACGGGAACGACATTATTGCTTTGTAAATGTCCGAGTCTTGCACAATCAATGGTTCGGACAGTGGGGACAGAGGTGTTGGAACTGTTGGTGCCCCTGGTTTCCCCTGGCAGGATGCTTTCCTTTAAAATTCTTCAGCAGTGTCAGCATCCAGGGGCACTTTCTTCACTGGTGATAATTCCGGGTTGCCCCACTGTGTTGCCCTCTTCAATTTTCTTGCTCACCTGGATTTTTCGCCGTCAGTGGGTGAGTGGGGACTGCCTCTCCATTTTTGTATTATGGGGAAGGTGAATGAGGTTATCAGCTCTAGGAAAGTCTCTTGGGGATCTTAAGATCTGTTGGAGTGGGTTAGGTGCCAAGGTCGGGGTTTTCACTTTCCCCAAGGGGACATCCTGAACCGGGCGCTCCTGTTTGTGGGGAAACCATTAGGTTTAGACAAGAAGCTGTAAAACCCCCGACCTTTCCTCTCCCCGTATTGGAAACCTGCCATTTCCCGGCCTGCCCTCCGATTGGTCCCTTGGGGGAGTATGACTCTGGGGGGGTAGGGCGTGAACTTGACCGTGGTGGCCGGGGTGGAATAGGTAAAACTTTCGATTTTTGGGAAATATCAATGCCTTCGAAAAAAAAAAGCGAAAAATTTTGTTGCAAAATTTTGCAAAAAATTTCTGAACCCCAAGAAAAAAAAAATTTTATTGTGTTTGTTTTTTTAAATTATTGAAAATTTTTCTAAAAAATATTTATTGGATTGGTAAATTAAATTTTCCTTTTATAATAAGGTTATAAATTTTTAAAGGTTTTTTGGTCAAAAAATTTTAATTTTTCATTAAATAAATGAAAAAAAAAAAAATCTTTAAACGAAAAGGGGAAAAATTTTTAAAAGAGTTCTTCAATTAAATTTTTCCATTCGGGGCGACTGACGGACATGATCCATAATTAAAATTTTTGTAGTGACTGAATCGATCAGAAAGCAAGGAAGGTGACGCCCAAACTTTGGGATGAACTGGCTCGGGAAAAACTGTTTGCAAAAACCCTTTGGCCCGTTCCCCCGACATACCTAAAACCCGCAGGGGGTGGCTGGGTTAAAAGAGGCAGAAGGGAGATAGAGGCCTGTGGGTCCACAGGCCTGTGGCACAACTCATTAAAAGGGGAGGTTTTCTTTTTTTCTCTCTCTCTCTCTCTCTCTCTCTCTCTCTCTCTCCCCCCTCTCCTTTTATCTTTCCCCCTCTCTCTCTCTCTCTCTCTCTCTCTCTCTCTCTCTCTCTCTCTCTCTCTCTCTCTCTCTCTCTCTCCCCCTTTTTGCTATACCTTCAGTTTCAACTCCCCAAAAAAACCATCAGGGCACTAGCAACAACCTTAACCCTGAGTGCTTTGCCGTGTCTCCGACCCTCGTTTCATCCCCGCCGCCCCCCCCCCAAAAGGGGGAAAATCAACTTACCCGTTTTTTCAAACCCAGCCGAACCTTCCAAAAAAACTGCCCCATAAAGAACAAACAAGTGAGATAAGGACCCCAATTTTTAAACAACCCATTTCAATTTTTGGGGAAGATTTTGTGTTCAAAAATCTGGCTTTTTTTTTTTTTTAGTGGACTGGGATTTTTTTCCTGGGAACAGATTTTTTTTTTTTTTTTTTCTTTCTTCTTTTTTCCCTCTCTTTCTCCCTTTTTTTTTCCCCCCTTTTCCTTTTCTCTCTCTCTCTCTCCCCTCTCTCTCTCTCTCTCTCTCTCTCTCTCTCACAGTCATAACAAAAAACATGAAAAAATTTCCCGGGGCAGTATTTTTGTTTCCCAAATAAGAAAAAAAAAAATATTTAAAAAAACTCCAAAAAAATTTTTTGGGCCCCCGGGGCATATCATGTAGGGGGAAAAAATGAGTGCCCCCGGGGGGAAGGGCACTTCATCAGACCGAGGGGGGGGGTGGGGCCTCCCCCGGCCCCCCCTTATTTTGGGGGGGGGGGAAAAGGGGGGGCAAAAACCCATTTCCCCCCCACCTGTTTTTTTATACTTTCCCCCCCCCTGTGATGATCACTTTCCCCTCGACCTGTGATGATCCCCCCCCTCAAGCTTAAAGTTTTCCCCCCCCAAACCGTGTTTTCCTTTCCCCCCCAAACTGTGTGAAAATTTCCCCCCCAAATTGTGATGATCACTTTCCCCCCCGGGGTTTTTATGATCACCCCCCTCCCGTGATGATCACTTTTTTCCCCCCAAAAATTTATGAACCTTTCCCCCCCAAACTGTGATGATTTTTTTTCCCCTCCGTTTTTTTATCCCTTTTTTCCCCCCGGGTTTTTATGATCCCCCTTTTCCCGGGTGGTGCTTTTTTCCCCCCCTTGATGATCCCTTTTCCCCCGTTGTTTACTTTTCCCCCAAAAAGGATTTTTTCCCCCTTTTCCCCCCCCCTGTGATGTGACCCCCTCAAAAAAGGAAGTCCCTTTTTCCCCCCCAAATTTAATTTTTTTACTTTCCCCCAAACTGTGATGATCACTTTTTCCCCCGGGGGTTTTATGAACACTTTCCCCTCAAACTGGAGTGTTTCCCCCGCTTTTGATTGGGGCCCTTTCCCCCCTGTGAGATCCCCCTTTCCCCCCAAGCTGTGATGATCATTTTCCCCCCAAGCTGTGATGATCACTTTCCCTCAAGCTGTGATGATGACTTTCCCTCAAGCTGTGATGATGACTTTCCCTCAAGCTGTGATGAACACTTTTCTCAAGCTGTGATGATGACTTTCCCCGCCGTGATGAACACTTTCCCCCCAAGCTGTGATGATCACTTTTCCCCCCAAGCTGTGATGATCACTTTCCTCTAAGCTGTGATGATGACTTTCCCCCCAAGCCGTGATGATACTTTCCCCCCAAGCTGTGATGATGACTTTCCCTCAAGCTGTGATGAACACTTTCCCTCAAGCTGTGATAATTTACTTTCCCCAAGCTGTGATGATGACTTTTCCCCCAAGCTGTGATGATGACTTTCCCCCCAAGCTGTGATGAACACTTTCCCCCCAAGCTGTGATGATACTTTCCTCAAACTGTGATAATCACTTTCCCTCAAGCTGTGATAATCACTTTCCCCCCAAGTGTGATGATGATTTCCCCCAAATGGTAACACTTCCCCCAAATGGGGATAACATTTCCCCAAGCTGTGATGATCACTTTTTAGTGTATGAAAACCCCCGAGACTGCCCCCAGCCACGCTAAACCGTTTGGGTTTAAAAAAGTTAAAAAGGAAAGTTGGGGGAAGGTTTTGGTAAAACAGGGGAGAATGGGTTTTGGAAACTAGTGAGTAATAGTTATGGGAATACAGGTGAGTAATAGTTATTGTAACACTAGGTGAGTAATGGTTATGGTTTTAAAAAAAACTTTTTTGGGTGAGTAATGGTTATGGTAACACTAGGTGAGTAATGGGTTTTGGTAACACTAGGTGAGTAATAGTTATGGTAACACTAGGTGAATAATGGTTATGGTAATACAAGGTGAGTAATAGTTATGGTAACACTAGGTGAGTAATGGTTATGGTAACACTAGGTGAGTAATGGTTATGGTAACACTAGGGGAGTAATGGTTATGGTAACACTAGGTGAGTAATAGTTATGGTAACACTAGGTGAATAATGGTTATGGTAATACAAGGTGAGTAATAGTTATGGTAACACTAGGGGGGAGTAATGGTTATGGTAACACTAGGTGAGTAATGGTTATGGAACACTAGGTGAGTAATGGTTATGGTAACACTAGGTGAGTAATAGTTATGGTAACACTAGGTGAATAATGGTTATGGTAATACAAGGTGAGTAATAGTTATGGTAACACTAGGTGAGTAATGGTTATGGTAACACTAGGTGAGTAATGGTTATGGTAACACTAGGTGAGTAATGGTTATGGTAACACTAGGTGAGTAATAGTTATGGTAACACTAGATGAGTAATGGTTATGGTAACACTAGGTGAGTAATGGTTATGGTAACACTAGGTGTGTAATAGTTATGGTAACACTAGGTGAGTAATAGTTATGGTAACACTAGGTGAGTAATAGTTATGGTAACACTAGGTGAGTAACAGTTATGGTAACACTAGGTGAATAATGGGTATAAACACTAGGTGAATAATGGGTATAAACACTAGGTGAATGATAGGTATAAACACTAGGTGAATTAAAGGTATAATATGAAACCTAATTAACAGACAACGTTTCCTCCAGAAGGGGCATTTACGAAGCCATCACCTGGGCGAAACATCTCATACAGAAAAAGCCTTCCTCTGCACACACACACCTTTTAAACTATATTTGCCTGAATGACTTGGCATCCAGCGAGCCTAAATCCGCCGGCCAGCTAAAAACGTCCAGTTTACAACGAGAGACGTACGGTTATGTTACTCACCTTGACAAGTCTTTCTATCTCCCAAGTCAGGAGAACATAGAGGTTACATATAGCTGAGACAGTATATAGAATTATTGATCGCCAGGATAATTGAGGTTAATTATATCAAAAATAATGACGTCCACTATTTAAGAAATTCTTTGAAATTGCTTTAAAAACAGAATTTCCTAATTAGTGCCATAGATTCAGCACAATATATATATATATATATATATATATATATATATATATATATATGACTGCTATTTTCAAATTATTTTTAAGTTTCTCCAGAAAGTGATCTTCGTTCATGTTCCTTCTGTCTTTAATCTTGGTTAAAATGCATATTAGTAAAAACTGGTTATGTGTATTTTCTGGCTTGGTGGCTTGGTGGCTTGTGGCTTGGTGGCTGGTAAACTCTGGCTTCAGTCTACCCTCTCAAATCTGTTTCCAATTACCCTCGAGGTAAAAGTGTGAATCCAACTCTGGCAAAGTAATGACCTTTGGAAGTTTGTCAGGTGTGGAGCGATTGATCTTTGGGGTTGTGTGTGTGTGTGTGTGTGTGTGTGTGTGTGTGTGTGTGTGTGTGTGTGTGTGCTATAATTAACTGCCGGATGCTATAACTTTCAACTCACTGCTACAACATAAATCCCAGTGCAATAATTTGCCAGCCGGTGCGGTAATTATTATCCCGCTCATATAATTTCCCCTCCACTGCATTAACAAATTGTTTAGTGCTATAATAATCTGCTATAATTCTTTGAGCGAAAAAAAAACAAGACCTGTGCTATAATCCACAACAATAACATCAAATCTTTTCTCGTATAAATTCACACGTAATGCATTAAATTGGATTAATAATCCCATCACAAGGGATTATTTCACCCAGCCCATTCAAGGGGGGAGGGGCTTTGATGCCAACGAATGGCTCTTGATCCAAGAAAATGGAATTTAAGCCTATTCTACTTTTCCTGAACGAATCTCATTCAAATCTTCCACGACCTACGTTACCTCTACTGGCTCAGCGTATTCCTTGATACTACTACTACTACTACTACCACCACTACTACTACTACTAGTAATAATAATAATAATAATAATAATAATAATAATAATAATAATAATAATAATAATAATAATAATAATAATAATAATAATAACAATAATAATAAAAATATTAACAACAATAATAATAAAAATATTAATAAAATAACAATAATAATAATTAAATAATAATAATAATTAACTTATAATAATAATAATTAAATAATAATAATAATAATAATAATAATAATAATAATAATAATAATAATAATAATAATAATAATAATAATAATTAAATAATAATAATCATAATCATAAATATTAATTATAATGGTGATAATAATAATAATAAAAATAATAACAATAATAATAATAATAATAATAATAATAATAATAATAATAATAATAATAAAAATGCTAATAATAATACTATAATAATAATAACAATAATAAAAATAATAGTCATAAAAATATTCCGTTGCACCATTTAGGGTATTTACGTATTAACATGGATGTTAAAAATGCTAAATTAAACGTCAGCATCAGCAAGTTGATTTGCATCAACCACAACTCTATTTTAACTTAGCGTGCAATAATTGTTGTTACTGGTGATATAATAGTTGTTACTACTACAATAATAATTGTTACTATTGCACTAATAGTTACTCTTGTACTAATAGTTGCTATTGCACAACTAGTTACTATTGCAATGATAATTGTTACTGCTGCAATAATCGTTGTTACTGTTGGAATGATTATCGTTATTATTGCAATGATTGTTGCTATTATTGCAATGATTGTTGTTATTATTGCAGTAATAGTTGTTGCTACTGAAGAAATAGTTGTTGCTTCAGGAATAATAGTTGTTACTACTGCAATAATAGTGGTTATTACTGCAATAATAGTTGTTATTACTGCAATAATAGTGGATACTACTGCAATAATAGTAGTTACAACTGCAATAATAGTTGTAAGTGCAGCAATAATACTGGTTACTACTGCAATAACAGTAGTTACTACTACAATAATAGTGGTTACTGTATTAATGTTGGTAGAATTACCGACAATATGTAAAGTAAAAGGACGCAAGTGCAACTAATGTGACATTTTATTGTGGCAACGTTTCGCTCTCCAGGAGCTTTGTCAAGCAGTTACAAACAATACATGGACACAGAGGGTATATATAGGCTTAGAGTGAGATGTAATTCTGGTGGTAGTACTTGTAGTTGTAATATAAGTTGTAGTAGTAGTAGTAATACAATATGGTAGAACAATCAACTTGCACATGAGTAAAAGGTTATAAAAGCTATTACTTGGGTAGCATAAAAATAGTTTAGACAAATATTTCTGTAGTTGGTTGGACTTGAGAAGGTCTGTTTCAGTGTTGCTCCTCTGTTGTGTTCTTGTGTAGTATTAGCAGCAGTGACTATGTGATGGCAGGGTTTACTGTTTTGAGGAAGATTTTTGCTAATACTTCAGAGATGATGAAGCTGCCTTTATTTAGCGTGATTGTGTTAGAAACAGCGATTAATGATGATTCAAGGCATTTACGTCTGCGGAAATTAGGCTCTCTGATCACTAGTCGGGCGTCGTTAAATTTCATGAGGTGATTGGTGGAATTTCGGTGTTGTTAAAGTTATCATTCCTACATGCATTAACGTGTTCATTGAGACGTGTTTCGAGGTTCCTTGCTGTTTCCCCTACATATATCCTGTCACAGCCTCCATAAGATATGGTGTAATCTCCTGCATTGACTGGTTCATGTTGGTTTGATTTTGTCCTGGTTAGATCCCTTATGGAAGTGCTGGCGACTCTGGCGTTAGTTTGTGTGAGTACCTTGGAAACGTTCAGTACAACCTGGCTGTTGGGAAGGATTATAACTTTGTTTGGAGTGGTGTTGGTGCGTGGAGAATTGATGATCTGAAGAGCTCTTTTCTTGCAGTCTTTAAACAACGCCTGCGTACAACACCGGAATTCCACCAATCACCTCATGAAATTCAACGACGCCCGACTAGTAATCAGAGAGCCTAATTTCTGCAGACGTAAATGCCTTGAATCAACATTAATCGCTGTTTCTAACATTATCAAGCAAAATAAAGGCAGCTTCATCATCTCAGAAGTATTAACAAAAATCTTCCTCAAAACAGTAGACCCTGCTATCACATAGTTTCTGCTGTAATACTACACAAGAACACAACAGAGGAGCAACACTGAAACAGACCACTACACCACTACAGCACTAGAACCACCACAACCCTAGCACCACCACAACACAAGCACCACCACAACACACGAACAACCACAACACTAGCACCACCACAACACCAGTACCACCACAACACTAGCACCACCACAACACAAGTACCACCACAACACTAGCACCACCAAACCACTCGCACCACCACAACACAAGTACCACCATAACACTAGCACCACCACAACACAAGCACCACCACAACACATGTACCACCATAACAAGCACCACTACAAAACTAGCACCACCACAACACCAGTACCACCACAACACTAGCACCACCACAAGAAAGGCACCACCACAACACAAGCATCTCCACAACACTAGCACCACCACAACACAAGCCCCACCACCACACAAGCACCACCACAACACAAGCCCCACCACCACACAAGCACCACCACAACACAAGTACCACCATAACACAAGCACCACCACAACACTAGCACCACCACAACACAAGTACCACCATAACACTAGCACCACCACCACACAAGCACCACCACAACACAAGCACCACCATAACACAAGCACCACCACAACACAAGTACCACCATAACACAAGCACCACCACCACACAAGTACCACCACCACACAAGCACCACCACAACACAAGCACCACCACAACACAAGCACCACCACAACACAAGTACCACCACAACACAAGCACCACAACAACACAAGTACCACCACAGCACAAGCATCACCCCAACACAAGCACCACCACAACACACTCAGCACCACAACACAAGCACCACCACAACACACTCAGCACCACAACACAAGCACCACCACCACACAAGTACCACCACAACACAATTACCACAACAACACAAGTACCACAACAACACAAGTACCACAACAACACAAGTACAACCACAACACTAGCACCACCACAACACAAGTACAACCACAACACTAGCACCACCACAACACAAGCACCACCACAACACAAGTACAACCACAACACTAGCACCACCACAGACCATGCACCACCACAACACAAGCACCACCACAGACCATGCACCACCACAACACTAGCACCACCACAGACCATGCACCACCACAACACAAGCACCACCACAGACCATGCACCACCACAACACAAGTACAACCACAACACTAGCACCACCACAGACCATGCACCACCACAACACTAGCACCACCACAGACCATGCACCACCACAACACTAGCACCACCACAACACAAGCACCACCACAACACAAGCACCACCAAACGGCCGTTTACAAAGCGACTGTCAGTGTTTAGTGTCAGTGTATCTGTGAAACTGCAGTGTGTTTGGCCCAGGCAGGAGGAGGAGGAGGAGGAGGAGGAGGAGGAGGAGGAGGAGGAGGAGGAGGAGGAGGAGGAGGAGGAGGAGGAGGAGGAGGAGGAGGAGGAGGAGGAGGAGGAGGAGGAGGAGGAGGAGGAAGAGAAGGAAGACGGGGAGAAGGAGGAAGAGGAGGAGGTGAAATAGGAGGATTATGGCGTTGACTTGATAATCCAGTACAGAAAAGATTTCACCGAGACAACGTTTCGCTCGGAGCAGAGCTTGTTCTACCCCGATCAAAACATTGCCCCCCAATTAAACTTTCCATTGCACATTTCTCCCTTTTACCCGAGTAAGTATAAGTGTCGACTCGACCCTCCGTCCTCCGGAGCCTCCTGGAGCCTCAGCAACATCCCACGCTGTCCTAACGAATAAAAATCGAGGCTCAGGGATGGATGGGGGGAGGGGAAGAGGATCCACACCCACAACCATTTGTTTCCACACAAATCGTCGCTGCAAATTCCTTCCTCGTCTGTTTAGATTTGTAGGATCTGAACCCCTTCCAACAGACATCATTAGCGGGGTCCTTATTGTTGATTCTCTGTCGCTAGTCTGACCCTCAGGTGCGTTGGAGGTGCTTAAATATAATAATAATAATATATATATATATATATATATATATATATATATATATATATATATATATATATATATATATATATATATATATATATATATATATATATCCATGTATGTGAGTGTGTTTTTGTGTGTATATGTGTATACTCAATTATATGTGGTTGCAGGGGTCGAGTCATAGCTCTTGGCCCTGTATGTGCGTGTATATGTGTGTGTATGCATGGAGAGAGAGAAAAAAAAAGGGAGATACTGAGGGAGAGAGAGAGAAAAAAAAGGGAGACACTGAGAGAGAGAGAGAGAGAGAGAGAGAGAATAGTTAAAATCGTAAATACACCCTGGGTGTTCAGGAGTAGTAATTAAAGGGCGTCAACAGCTGTGGCACTGGCACAGAGCTGTACAGTGTTAGCTGAGTTAGCCTCAGCTTCTAGTTAATGACACTGCTAAGTTCGTCAATTAGCTGCAGATAAAGAGGATAATGAAGGATTGAATTTCCTGCTGATGTGCACCTGCAATGTTGCACACTGCAATGTTGCACCTGCAGTGTTGCACACTGCAATGTTAAAACTCAAAGCTGGCAACCAATCTTTAATCGGCTGGGTTTTTTTTTTAGAGAGAGAGAGAGAGAGAGAGAGAGAGAGAGAGAGAGAGAGAGAGTATGAATCAAAGATTTTTTCAGTCTTTTTTTGAACCAAGATCTGATTCGTATTCTTTCTAGAGTATGAATCAAATATTCATTCAATAGTTTTCTTTTTTTTAGCCAATCCGTAGTTCCCCAGGGTAAAAAAATATATTTTTCCATGCTTATTAAACTCTAGAAAAGTCGTAATAAACGATTGTAAATTAATAACCAGAAGAATGGCCTGGGACTCGAACCGTGGTCGTGAGAGGTAGTAGGTCCAACGTTGCAACACTTTACCACAAAGTTTGCAACATTACTTTTGAGAGGTGTCTGTACGAATGGCACCGTCTGTGACCCTACTGTCTCTTTTCACAGCCACGGTAGCTGTCATGGTGTCACTTGAAGATTTCACCCTGGGGTCTTCCCCTCCGCCTCCATGTAATTACGAAAATGCTAATGAGGTTTATTTTCAAGTTGCAATGTTTGAAAGTTGTGTGTGTGTGTGTGTGTGTGTTTTAGTTACCAGTGGTCAAAGGCATATGTCGATAGACACTGTTGTGTGTGGAGAGAAGAGTAGATGTGAAAGAAAGCTACTATCTTACTTTCTTTAAAACCTTATTTAACTAAAATACTTGACAGATGTATAATGGGATAAGAAACTAATAAATCTGCATCTCACTCCTCTTTTCCCCCTCTAGTGCCTAAGCACTCTCTCTCTCTCTCTCCTCACCCCTGGGTGCCAAACACCCCCCATTCCTGGGTCGTCTACACCCCATTACTCGCTTCCATCACTTCCAAGTACTTCCCAGAACCTAGACACTGGTGATCCTCTCAATCGTGACATCATTCCCGGGCCTCCCATTCCCATTCCAGCAGCAATCGAGGTCTGACTCCCATTCCCGTCAGTGACACTCCAAGCAGGGAAGTTATAGCACCAGGCACTAAAGATGGCACTGGGAAATGGTTAATACTTAGAAGTTATTGACTGTGTTGTTCGTGTATAAAGTTGGCGATGTTTGTATAGAATGGACACATGTATACAAATATACATATACGTACATATATAGACACATATATTCATACATATGTGCATGGATGAAGGCATACAGCTCCACAGCCTTAATAGAAGGTATTCAGTCCATCAGTGTTGACAGAAGGTGTTCACTACCTTAAAGTCTTGATGACTCTGCATCAGAGGCTGGAGGCTAGGCACCCACTAAGATACCCAGGGTATTGCTCGTGTGTCTAATTCATCAAGGCGGGGATCAGGAGAAGGCAACAACAGATATCTCAGAGAAAGCAAGCACCCACGCAGACTTATTAGATGAAGGTAGAGAGGATTGTAACCCAAAGGAGATTCACTGGGACGACCAGAGACGTCACCTTCCTTACCACCTAGAATATTATTATTATTATTATAATTATTATTAGTAGTAGTAGTAGTAGTAGTAGTAGTATTCCAATTCAATTTTTGGGGGAAAAAAGGGCAAGGAAAGCCAAAATCACACTAAAATACTTACCCATTTAACTTAAAATATAAGAACATAACTGGAGCCTGAACAGCGAGGTTTGAGAGCACAGGAGATGAGTGTGTGGGGTATACCTGGAGTCCACCTGGAGGGTGTTTCTGGGGTCGACGCCCCCGCGGCCTGCTTCACGACCAGCCTTCGAGGTGAATCAGGGCCTGACCAACCAGGCTGTTACTGCTGACCTCACGTAAACCGACGTACGGACAACAACCCGGCTGGTCAGGTACTGACTTCAGGTGCCTGTCCAGCTCCCTCTTGAAGACAGCCAGGGGTCTATTGGTAATCCCCGTTATGTATGCTGGGAGGCATACATAAGGGATATAGAGGTGAAGGACGTAGGTAAAAAGGCAAGTCCATCCTTCCAAGAAAAAGGTCAGTTACTCATATTCGCCTACAAGCACACTTGTGGATGCAAGTTACTTAGGGTGGGTTACGTTATGTTAGATCAAACTAGTGGCGTAGGGAGTGAGGTAGTTAGGACGCTAATAGGGACTGGGATAGGGACGCCAATAGGGACGTAGAAAGTGAGGGGACTCCAGCGCATGCACCTTCACCTTTAATCTCCCAGAGGTGTCACTTCCCCCACCTAAACACTGCCTATGACCACCTACAACCACACGCTGCTCAACCTACTTTCTCTTTTGATACGATGAAATAGAGCAACACTCTTTTTCCTTGGATCAGCATAACCTCTCATTCCCCAGGTTCCGTATGACCCCTACGGGATTAGTACTACCTCGTGAATCTGATATATATATATATATATATATATATATATATATATATATATATATATATATATATATATATATATATATACACGCCTCGACCCACAAACCATCCGCATTGGTGTTGTCCTTCGACTTGCCGCCCCTATTCTCGCCGAACACAGGTGTATTTGTGGCAGTGAAGCAGCAGACCGATTCGGGTACCATGGTCTTGTGTGTCGTAAATCCGAGGGAAAGATTGCAAGACATGAAGAGGTTAATAACATTATTAAGAGGAGCCTCACAACAGCCGGATGCCCAGCAGTAAGGGAGCCACCCCAAATATGCAGATCTGATGGCAGCCAAAAGCGTTCAGATGGTATCACCCTTCAAGCCTGGACAGACGGCAAGCAGGTGGTGTGGGACTACACATGTGCATCTACCTTGGCTGATACCTATCTCCAGTACACCAGGGAGGAAGGAGGGGCTGCTGCCACCTTCAGGGAGTCCCAGAAGTCGAGAAAATATGGAGAACTTGCCCATCATTATATGTTTGTTCCCATAGGCTCAGAGACCCTTGGCTCATGGGGAAAGAGTGCATCTAAGTTCCTCAAGAAGCTGGGCAAAAGATTCAACAGGGTAACTAGGGATCCCAGGGCAGCTAGTTTTCTGTTCCAGCGACTCAGCGCTGCTGTTCAGAGGGGTAATGCATGCTGTATTCTGGGCACGCGCCCCAGCTCGGAGGAGCTGGATGAGATTTTCGCATTATAATCAGTGACAAACATGTAACAATATGTACTAGACATGTATCTCTCACACCTCGTGTACTGTATGTGCCATCTTTATATCAACAATGTATCTCTTAAATCTTTTGTACCATATTATGTAATAAAATATACCTATTGGTAAAAAAAAAAAGATGGGGTGGTAGGAGAAGTGGAATATTCAAATGGCTTCAGGAAGAAATCCAAATATTCTTCCTTGAAGCCTTTTTATCCACTTCTCAGAGGCTATGGGTCCCACAATTTGTACCAGAGGTGGACCCCATCTTATATATGGTGATATATAAGTGTCGTGCCGATTAGGTAAAACTGGTCAATTAGCAAGAACTCATTTAAAATTAAGTCCTTTCTAAAAATTTATCTTATACGTTTAAAGATATATTTTTTTCATTTATGTTAATGTAAGAATTTATAATTTTGTACCAAGAGAAACTTTGAAAACCTACCTAACCTTATTACAACAAGCGCAATTTAATTTAGCCTAACCCAACTAAATATATTTTAGATAAGTTAACATTAATTTAATAATAAACAAACACAATGTAATATATTTTTTTCGTTATGTTCAGAATGATTTTGGCGAAATTATTGCATACACAAATTTTCACTTGTCTTATATGGCAAGGTGAGCGTTGCTATTTAAGCCAAAATCGCAAGTTTTACCTAATCGGCACGACATAAGAATATATATCACCAGGGTCACCCTAGATGTCACACTAGGGTCACAGGCAGAGTTAAATATATTTCAAAGGTCAGAACCATCATCAGTGTGGGAATAAATAATGAGAATGAACATGCAGCCAGATGAATCTTGAATAGCTATTGCTACCACGGTGGGTGCTACTACCACGGTGGGTGCTACTACCACGGTGGGTGCTACTACCACGGTGGGTGCTACTACCACGGTGGGTGGTGCTACCACGGTGGGTGCTGCTACCACGGTGGGTGCTGCTACCACGGTGGGTGCTACTACCACGGTGGGTGGTGCTACCACGGTGGGTGCTGCTACCACGGTGGGTGCTACTCCCATGGGGGGTGCTACTACCACGGTGGGTGCTACTACCACGGTGGGTACTACTACCACGGTGGGTGCTACTACCACGGTGGGTGCTGCTACCACGGTGGATGCTACTACCACGGTGGGTGCTACTACCACGGTGGGTGCTACTCCCATGGGGGGTGCTACTACCACGGTGTGTGCTATTACAACTGTTGATGCTACTACCACTGTGGGTGGTGCTACCACGGTAGGGCTAATACCACGGTGGGTGCTAATACCAAGGTGGGTGCTACTACCACGGTGGATGCTACTACCACAGTGGGTGGTGCTACCACGGTGGGTGGTGCTACCATGGTGGATGCTACTACCACGGTGGGTGGTGCTACCACTGTGGGTGTTACTACCACGGTGGGTGCTACTACCACGGTGGGTGCTGCTACCATGGTGGGTGCTACTACCACGGCGTGTGCTTCTACCACGGTGGATGCTACTACCATGGTGGATGCTACTACCACGGTGGATGCTACTACCACGGTGGGTGCTACTACCACGGCGTGTGCTTCTACCACGGTGGATGCTACTACCACGGTGGATGCTACTACCACGGTGGATGCTACTACCACGGTGGGTGCTACTACCACTGTGGGTGCTACTACCATGGTGGGTGCTACTACCACGGTGGGTGCTACTACCATGGGGGGTGCTACTACCACGGTGGGTGCTACTACCATGGTGGGTGCTACTACCACGGTGTGTGCTACTACCATGGTGGATGCTACTACCACGGTGGGTGCTACTACCACGGTTGGTGCTACAACACCTGTGGATGCTAATACCACAGTAATAAAAACATTTTTTTTCATTGTAATTCTTAACTACAGCCAATCACCTTACAATGTACCTGGGTATTAGTCCCAAGACCACGCCAAGACAGCTATTGAATGAATGATGGTGAATGTGCTTTCTCTCCTGAGTCACTTTGGGTGGGAGACGGGCCAGGGTGTTGAAAAAATATCTCTGTCAGTTCCTCAGGAAGTGACAGCTGAAATATTTACTTGGCAAGAATTCCTAAGAACTAGAACTCTGAGATTCTTGAAGAGCTTTCAGAACCTTAACTGAAGTCTGGAGGAAATCAGTGTGAAAGTGACTCAAAGTGTAAATACACTGAGATGTGTGTATCTCTCAGTGTATATTCAATGAGAGGTGTATATCTTTTTATGTGTATATACACTGAGAGGTGTGTATTTCTCAGTGTAAATACACTGAGGTGTGAATCTCTGAGTGTATACACTACATACACTGAGGGATATGTATCTCTCAGTGTCTGTACACTGAGAGATGTGTATCTCTCAGTATATATAAGTAAGTTTATTCAGGTATACACAAATACAGTTACACAGATTATCATACATAGCAGCATATGTGTAGAGAACCCAGGATAACCCAAAAAAGTCTAAGTGATATGTATCTCTCAGTGTATATACACAGAGAGATGTATATCTTTGAGTGTATATGCACTGAGAGGTGTGTTGCAACAATAACACTTCACATTAGTTGCACATGTGTCCTACCTAACCTTTGAAGTGACTACATTACGCATTATGTAGAGCTTTATCATGTCAGTTGATCTGATAAAGCTCTTCACAGAGTGAGAAGTTATTCCAGTATGAAAGCTGATGGGAAAATAAACACAGATGCTGTGTCATGCGATTCTTTATTTGTCACAGACAGATCTGTTTGTGACCTGATAAAGCCCACTGTCTGGGCGAAACGTAGTCAATAAAGGGTCGCATTATATTTCATCTGTGTTTACATGTCAGTATTTTATACCATTTATCCCAATGAAAGTTTATCCTGCACTTGTTTCTGTTATTTCCTGTTGTCTACGGTACTCTTTTCTAATCCATTTTCTAATGAGCTAAGAATCTGGAAATAAATCCAGTCGGCAGCCATTTAACTAAGAAAGACATTATGAGACAATTTATTCCAGCTTGTCCCAGTCTTCCGCTGCACGGCATAAAATCTTTCAAGATTCTCGCTAAAAATCCTGAGCCAGGGCACTCGATATCTCGAGGGGGGAAAAAAATTGTAATGAATTTTTCTTCGATAAATCGGAAAAGGATTCGGCAAAATATCTCACCGAATTCTTGAACTGATTGTCGTGTTCATTTTCCCTCATTTTCTTTCGATATTTGGGAAAGGCCTTTTTTTCTTCTTCCTTCTTTGCAACGACAGACGTCTAATTGGTTTAAAGAAAACTTTTCTCAAATAGTTTTAATTACGGCAGTGAGGAGCAGTAGTGCCAAAGAACAGTGCAAGATACATTGAATGATTTCTTTGCTTATAGTCCCTTTTAACGATGGCTAGTTACTACCCTAGTTTCAGTCATTTAAATAGTTACTACCCTAGTTTCAGCCATTTAAATAGTTACTACCCTAATTTCAGTCATTTAAATAGTTACTACCCTAGTTTCAGTCATTTAAGTAGTTACTACCCTAGTTTCAGCCATTTAAATAGTTACTACCCTAATTTCAGTCATTTAAATTGTTACTACCCTAGTTTCAGCCATTTAAATAGTTACTACCCTAGTTTCAGCCATATAATAATAGTAGATAGCTCTCCGCCGAGACGGTAGATCGAACCCCTAGCCATAACGGGGTTCACTGTGGTTTGTATTCACTGTTATTCGAGTCTTGGAACATTTCTTAAAAAAAATATTGATTCATCAAGGCTGATGATTTGGACGCCTCCTTTTAAGACTTAGGGACTGATCTCCTCAAACTGCTACTTCTTCACGTCTTCCACCGTTTCCAGATTTTTTTCTCTGTATTGAACTGCTGAAGCCACTTGTTAGCGTAAGAATTTCACGTTGGTGGGAAGATGGTTGGTTAATGGGGTTTAAAGTCTGTCTACTTACACGAGGGTCATTAAGGCTGCAGGACACCTGTAACACCACCAGTCAGGGATATTTTAATCCTTAAAATAGGGAATTAAAAACTCTCAACATATATACACTGAGAGATATACCTCATCTCTCAGCAGGCTGATTGAATATAGTCACTGCTTCGTAAACCCCAAGCAAATATGGTGTAGGTTCGAGCAGCAGCCACGAACGTGGACTCAACAGAACAATGGATTCCTATTCAATATAATGGGATTCAGTCTAAAGAAATGGGATCTCAGAAATGGGATACAATTCAAAATAATGGGATTCAGCCTTAAACAATGGGTTTCACTTCAGAAATGGAATACAATCCAAAATAATGGGATTCAGATCGTGGCGAAGGGATTTAACACAAAACAATGGGATTCAGACCGAAACAACGAGACTCAAACCCAAAACAATGGGATTTAGACCCAAAACATCGGAATTCAGGCCAAAAATAACGGGACTAGACCCAAAACAATAAAATTCAGAGCCAAAACATGGGATTCAACCCAAAACAATGGAAGTTAACCAAAAACGTAGAATTCAACAAAAAACAGTAGAATTCAACTGGAAACAATAGGATTCAGACCCAAAACAATGCCATTCAACACAATGGGATTCAGCATAAACAATAGGATTCTACCTAAAAAATGGGATTCAACACAAAACAATTGGATACAAACCGACAACAATGGGATTAAACCCCAAAGTAATATAATTCTACCAAAAAAAAAAAAGGATTTAGTTGCAAAGCAAATGATTTCATCTTTAAACAATGGGATTCAATGCAATAAAATGGGATTCAGGCACGAAACAATGGAATTCAATGCAATACAATGGGATTCAGATAAAAGCAATGAGATTCAACCCAAAACAATGGGATTCAATGCTACACAATAGGATTCAGATACAAAACAATGAGATTCAACCCAAAACAATGGGATTCAATGCAACACAATTGGATTCAGATACAAAACAATGATATTCAACCCAAAACAAAGAGATTTAATGCAATACAATGGGATTCAGATACAAAACAATGAGATTCAACCCAAAATAAATAAACTGAACTCAAACAAGCGAGCAATTAAATCTGGTGACCCAGTGTACTGATGACAAAGTTAATATTGCAGTCATCTGTCCCTGAAAATATCCTTTATTAAGGGCTAATATTTACCTAAGGGGAAATATTTAAGAGGGGCTCATGTTGACCCTTGGCGTCATAAGGCTGTACTTTCAGTGTGTAATTGTTTGTCTAGGCAGATGATCAGCCTTAATTTGGCAGAGATGCGAGGAGCGTCAGGGGGTAAGTTTAGAGGTGTGATTATTATTATTATTATTATTATTATTATTATTATTATTATTATTATTATTATTATTATTATTATTATAAATATTATTATTATTATTATTATTAATGTTATTGTTGTTGATGCTACTGTTATTATTATTATTATTATTATTATTATTATTATTATTATTATTATTATTATTATTATTGTTGTTATTATTATTATTATTATTATTATTATTATTATTGTTGTTGTTGTTGTTGTTGTTGTTGTTGTTGTTGTTGTTGTTGTTGTTGTTATTATTATTATTATTATTATTATTATTATTATTATTAATGTTTTTGTTGTTGATGCTACTGCTATTATTATTATTATTATTATTATTATTATGTAGTAGTAGTAGTAGTAGTAGTAGTAGTAGTAGTAGTAGTAGTAGTAGTAGTAGTAGTAGTAGTAATAGTAGTAGTAGTAGTAGTAGTAGTAATAGAAGTAGTAGTAGCAATAGTAATAGTAGTAGTTTCTTCACAAGCTTGAAATATTCACAGACAAACTTGGGATGTTAACAGACAAACTTGACAAGATTGGATTCTTCTCAGACAAGCTTTTAATATCCGCAGACAAGTTTTTTTGATCCTCACAGACAAGTTTTTGATCCTCACAGACAAGTTTTTGATCCTCACAGAGAAGTTTTTGATCCTCACAGACAAGCTTTTGATCTTCACAGACAAGTTTTTGATCCTCACAGACAAGTTTTTGATCCTCACAGACAAGTTTTTGATCCTCACAGACAAGTTTTGATCCTCACAGACAAGTTTTGATCCTCACAGACAAGTTTTTGATCCTCACAGACAAGTTTTTGATCCTCACAGACAAGTTTTTGATCCTCACAGACAAGTTTTTGATCCTCACAGACAAGTTTTTGATCCTCACAGACAAGTTTTTGATCCTCACAGACAAGTTTTTGATCCTCACAGACAAGTTTTTGATCCTCACAGACAAGTTTTTGATCCTCACAGACAAGTTTTTGATCCTCACAGACAAGTTTTTGATCCTCACAGAGAAGTTTTTGATCCTCACAGACAAGTTTTTGATCCTCACAGACAAGTTTTTGATCCTCACAGACAAGTTTTTGATCCTCACAGACAAGTTTTTGATCCTCACAGACAAGTTTTTGATCCTCACAGACAAGTTTTTGATCCTCACAGACAAGCTTGGAAGAAATCCAACTCTGGAAGTCTCCCAGGAGAAAGTGCAACACAAGACGAGATCTGACACAAGGAAAATGGACTCCAGAATCTGTTGGTCCTTAAATCGACATGATAGAAGTGTCGCAGCCAGAAATCATGTCTAAGCCGACGTCTGTGACAGTCCACTTTGCTCTGAAGATGACTGACTTCAGGTCCTGAAAGACATCGTCTATGTGCTGGCTGCGAGACTCCCCCCCCCTCCCTCACGCTCTGTTTCTTCTGGGCCAGGAGCTGTGAATCGACTCCTGCAACCACATATGGGTGAGTACACAGATGAGTCCATGCACACACACACACACGTAGGATTCACACATAGCTCTAAGAAGACGTACGATAAGGCTCTTGGAGCAGGAAGAGAGTGGACCTAGTAGCGATCAGCGAAGAGGCGGGACCAGGAGCTGTGATTCAACCCATGCAATCACAAACAGGTGAGTACAAATAGGTGAGTACACACACACAAACATACACATTGCTCTCTCTCTCACTCTCTCACTCTACTCTTAAAGAGAATTATTCACCATTGTAAGCATTTCAGTGCCATTAGAAACCATGAGCTGCTAGCTGGTCAGTACAGGCGAGTGACGGGCTAATGTTACGGTTTACAAACATTATAGAAAGCCTATTAGCAAGAATATGCTGACAGACAGCAAAAATATGTTTAGAGACTCACGTAATCCTAATAGGTACGTATTAAGTATGTGTTGGCAGATAGCATTTATAATCTGATATTTATCAACATATGTTGATAGATTGAGGTATAGGCCGCTTTATTTACGTACATGCTGATAGCTTTAGATATGGTATAAATCTTGGTAATATATACACGTGTTTTTTTAAACCAGATTTAGATATATAATGCTGATAGAGTTAGGTATATGCTGATAGATTTAGGTATATGCTGGTAGATTTAGGGTATATCCTGATAGATTTAGGTATATACTGGTAGATTTAGGGTATATCCTGATAGATTTAGGTATATACTGGTAGATTTAGGGTATATCCTGATATATTTGAGGCTATGCTTTTGTTCTGATAGATTGAGGTGCATACGGATAGATTTGCGTATATGTAGATTCATTTGTTTATATGCTGATTGAGATATATGCTGACAGATTTGCATTTATGCAGATAGACTTTTTTATATGCTGACTGAATGATATATCTGCTGACAGATTTGCATATAATCGGATAGATTTGCTAACAACCTAATTGATTTAGATATTTGCTGATAGATTTGCTTATATATTAACTGAATGAGACATATGCTGATAGCTT
This sequence comes from Cherax destructor, assembly GCA_009830355.1. Lineage (NCBI taxonomy): Eukaryota > Metazoa > Arthropoda > Malacostraca > Decapoda > Parastacidae > Cherax > Cherax destructor. The sequence goes on along the minus strand of WNWK01011843.1, from coordinate 32,917 downwards.
TGCTAATATGCAAATACGAAGATTGAAATATATGCTGACAGACCAGGTACTCCTCATGAGTGTCCCGGACACACAATCTCAATGAAAGAGAACACACTTAACGCTGAGGTAGATAATGAGAAGCCAGATATTATAGCTTTAACCGAGATCAACATGCATGAACACAGCGTCTTTAGTAAAGATTGCTTATATAAGAGAAGCAGGTGGAATTTTTGGACTATTAAGCAGAGTGGGCTGTAACTATTTTTTTAATAAAACAGGCAGTGAAGGACATAGTAGTTAATAGTGGTTTTGGTTGGTTGGTTGGTTAAGTTTGAAGCCTATCTGCTTATGGGAGATACTTACTTCACATTTGGCCTTTTTAGTAAAAGTTGAGTATTCCCTAATCCTTAAAATGGGGTTTAAAGTTAACTATCAGAGTATATGCACTGAGATACATACCTGTGGTATGTCTCAGAGTATATACACTGAGCATAGGAAGGATAGCTCCATTTATCTGGATCAAGAGCCATTCACTAGCATCAACACAACTCGCTTTCAGCAACATGATTTAAGGTGACTGACTCCATGAATGACTGATTTTTAATCCGGTGTTGGTGGCGGTGGTGGTGATAGTGGTAGTAGTAGTAGTAGTAGTAGTAGTAGTAGTAGTAGTAGTAGTAGTAGTAGTAGTAGTAGTAGTAGTAGTAGTGGTGGTGATAGTGGTAGTAGTAGTAGTAGTAGTAGTAGTAGTAGTAGTAGTAGTAGTAGTAGTAGTAGTAGTAGTAGTGGTGGTAGTAGTAGTAGCAGTAGTAGAGTAGTAGAGAGAGTAGAGTAGTGGAGCAGCAGAGAGCAGTAGCAGAGAGCAGCAGCAGTAGCAGCAGCAGCAGCAGCAGCAGCAGCAGCAGCAGTGGTGGGATAGGGCAGTAGCAGAGTCAGCAGCAGCAGTAGCAGAGCAGTAGCAGTAGAGTAGAGAGAGAGGGTGGTGAAGGGAGAGAGAGCAGAGCAGAGAGAGCAGCAGCAGCAGAGCTAGTAGTGGCAGTAGCAGTAGCAGCAGCAGCAGTAGAGAGCAGAGTAGCAGTAGCAGCAGCAGCAGCAGCAGCAGCAGAGTGGAGGAGTAGTGGAGCAGAGCAGCAGCAGCAGAGAGCAGCAGAGCAGAGAGCAGCAGCAGCAGAGAGAGGAGCAGCAGCAGCAGCAGCAGCAGCAGCAGAGCAGCAGCAGCAGCAGTAGCAGCAGCAGAGTAGGTGGCAGAGTAGCAGCAGCAGCAGAGTAGCAGAGCGGTGGTAGAGAGCAGCAGCAGAGAGAGCAGAGCAGCAGTGGTGGTAGTAGTAGAGTAGTAGTAGTAGTAGAGTAGTAGTAGTAGTAGTAGTAGTAGTAGTAATAGTAGTAGTAGTAGTAGTAATAGTAGTAGTAGTAGTAGTAATAGTAGTAGTAGTAGTAGTAATAGTAGTAGTAGTAGTAGTAGTAGTGGTGGTAGTGAAGTTGGTAGTGGTTGTTGCTATGTGGTTAAGTGAACTTTATTAAGTCATTAGGGTTTAATCGCCACGACACTAATCACTTTGCTAGATAATTAACTGTTGAGTAGTTAGAGTTAGAGGGTGAGAAGGGGGCTAGTACACTCGAGGGTGGGTAGGTTGTTGCTGTTGTTGTTGTTGGTGGTGTTGATTATTACGAGCAAAGGTAGCAATGTAAGGCCTGTTGCACCTGGCCTTACATTAATTAAAGAACAACGAGGCAATTAACGAGCAAGTTAAACACAGAAAAGGTAGTTTTTCTTAACCCGTATATCCCTTCACCAATATGTACATATTTTCAACGCTAAGTTAGCAGTATGACGACAACACAGAGCCAAGAGTCACTCGGAGCAGCAGGAGTGGTCTGGATCAGCGTAAGCGAGAGTCTGACTCTTAGGCAGGCAGGCAGAGAGGCACTCACGGAGGCAGAGAGACACTCACGGAGGCAGTGAGACACTCACGCAGGCAGGCAGGCAGGTACAACATCACCTTGGAAGAGGAGCTGGCTCTCACGCTATTGTTGTTTGAACTGGACAATTAATACAGTAGTGGGGCCCCAGAACTGCTATACTCTGAATTTCCAGTTCGCTGGTCGAGAGGACATACCAGTGGGTGGGTGATAAACGTTGAATAAATGGAACACACTCGACGAACGCCATATTGATGTTGTTGGTGTTGACGATGTTTGAGTTGTTGGTGGTGGTGGTGACGATGTTGGTGTTGTTGTTGTTGTTGTTGGTGGTGGTGACGATGTTGGTGTTGTTGTTGTTGTTGTTGGTGGTAGTGACGATGTTGGTGTTGTTGTTGGTGGTGGTGACGATGTTGGTGTTGTTGTTGTTGGTGGTGGTGGTGACGATGTTGGTGTTGTTGTTGGTGGTTGTGGTGTTGTTGATATTGTTGTTGCTGTTAGTATTATCAGTGTTATTATTATTATTATCATAAGCAGAAGCAGGAGTAATGACAACTTCAAAATGCACTGTATGAACAGTCTCTCTCTCTCTCTCTCTCTCTCTCTCTCTCTCTCTCTCTCTCTCTCTCTCTCTCTCTCTCTCTCTCTCTCTCTCTCTCTCTCTCTCTCTCTCTCTCTCTCTCTCTCTCTCTCTCTCTCTCCTCCATCTCTGGACAATATTACCTTCCCTTCACAGGCCACCAAAACAAAGTCATCTCCTATATTAGGCCAGAAGTTGTCATGTATTGTGCACTCTGAGACTTATGAAGGAACACTTGTATTATGCAGAGTTATACACGAGAAGGAATTGTTTTGTCATGAGATTTGGCAAGGGCTCGAGCTGGGTCAGGCAAAATTGCGAGCTTTCCCGAGGTTCGAATCCCCGTCACTTCTCTAGAATAATTTTACGGGTTCTTTATTACGATGACTTCAGATTGTTTTGTGTTCCTCTACTGCATTCTCGTATATTCTATTCTTGTATTGTATATTGTATTTTTTGCACCGTGTCTTGTATTTCAGTATTGCATATTGGGTTTTTGAGTTGTGTTGTATTTTTGTATTGTGTATTGCATTCCTGTATTGAATGTTGAATTCGCACGTCGAAATATTACCACTAATGATGATATTCTTGCGTGAGATTTGATGAATTATGGAGACTGATTTTGACTGATGAGGTGAAGGGGACTGTTTATGACTGATGAGGTGGACTGTTTATGACTGATGAGGTGGACTGTTTATGACTGATGAGGTGAAGGGGACAGTTTACAGCTGATCTGATAATGGGGACTGAGCAGTTAAGGGTGAAGAGTGAGACCCCTTTTTTTAATTATTATCCTCAAAGACTTAATTACCCTAGATAAGCCATTTAAATCATGAAGTTGTGCTTTACTCTTATCAAATTCCTTTGGTCGTCTCCCCCAGGATGCCACCCAGAACCAGTCATATCTCAGAGCAGGAGTGTTGTCGTAGTGGTAGTAGTAATAGTAGAAGTAGTAGTAGCAGTAGTAGTGGCTTAACAACATCAGCAGCAATGGTAGTAGTAGTAGTAGAAGTAGCAGTAGTAGCAGCAGTAGTAGTAGTAGCAACAGTAGCAGCAGTAGTAGTAGCAATAGTATTAGTATTAGTAACAGTACTAGTAGTAATAGCAACAGCAGTAGTAGCAATAACAGTAGTAGTAGAAGCATCGTGTGTGTGTTGAGAGAGAGAGAGAGAGAAGAAGAGAGAGAGAGAGAGAGAGAGAGAGAGAGAGAGAGAGAGAGAGAGAGAGAGAGAGAGAGAGAGAGAGAGAGAGAGAGAGAGAGAGAGAGAGAGAGAGAGAGAGAGAGAGAGAGAGAGAGAAGAAGAGAGAGAGAGAGAGAGAGAGAGAGAGAGAGAGAGAGAGAGAGAGAGAGAGAGAGAGAGAGGCTCACTCACCACTGTAACATTCACCACCTCAACGACAAGACCGGTAAATAACCTTCCACACCAGGATCACCACTCTAACTGACAAGGCCCGGAGGCACGATCCCGCTACTACACTACCTGAGGAGATTCCTCTTCCCCATCAGTTAAATCTCTTGAGCCTAAGCTTTTCTTCATATTCCTGTCAACCTCGTGTCTAGAGTGAGCTTTTAAGAGCTTTTGGAACAAAAATCACTTCGCTATGTTCCATTCTCGCTCTTATCTTTTATTTAATTTTTTTTTAATGTTTCTCTACTGCCTGTTTGTTTTTGGTTTTCTTAATAATTGAACGGAAGTGTAGCGTGAGAGGTGTTAGTGTAGCATGGGAGGTGTTAGTGGAGCGTGGGAGGTGTTAGTGGAGCGTGGGAGGTGTTAATGGAGCGTGGGAGGTGCTAGTGTAGCGTGGTAGGTGTTAGTGGAGCGTGGGAGGTGTTATTGTAGCGTGGGAGGTGTTAGTGTAGCGTGGGAGGTGTTAGTGGAGCGTGGGAGGTGTTAGTGTAGCAAGGGAGCTGTTAATGTAGCGTGGGAACAGTTAATGAATCGTGGGAACAGTTAATGGAGCGTGGGAACAGTTAATGAAGCGTGGGAACAGTTAATGGAGCGTGGGAACATTTAGTGGAGCGTGGGAACAGTTAGTGGAGATGTTAGGGATGACTCTTCTATTTTTCCATCCCAGACTCGAACACTCGCTTGGTCATCCTATTTTTCTTCATTATTTTTGCAATACCTCTTCAATTCTCTGAATTATGACTTTTGTAACCGAACACCATATTTTAATTATCTACATAATATTCACCCCACACATCTCAGACACACCTCCCCTGCCTCCAGCCTCCTCCTCCTCGCTGCAACGTTTGCAACCCAAGCCTCACACTCATGCACAATTTTCTATTTACACATTCCTTTTTTGGCCTCTCTCTATAAAAAAAAAATACTCTCCACAGACGTTTCAGCAAACCACCCTCTTTTCTTTTCACCGTCTGCCAACATATCCACTCTAAATATCTACATTCGCTTCCTCCATACTCCCTTCCTTTAATTTGATATCCGGTATTTCATTGCCTAAATATTTTGTTATTCTTATGTCTTTTCTCTTTCCTATGTTCACATTTGCTCTCCTTCTTTGTGTCCACACTTCCTAATTCATCCACTAACTTTTGCAACTTCTCTTCAGAACTTCCCCAAAACCGTGTCATCAGCAAAGAGCAACAGTGACAATTTCCAGATTCATTAACATTTAAGCCCAGTGGCTTACGTACTGGCCTGGATTTTTACGACTCACTAGCCACGAGTTCAGTCCCCGCCCGTGGTTTGATTTATTTAATCACTTACATCACCAGAACACCCCAGAGTTCATTTCTTGTGCAACCCCAGCTGTAAGTATGTTAAATAACCATGGTAACATCACTTATCCCTGTCTAAGGCCTTCTTTTACTGGAAAATAATCTCTCTCTCCCTCCCTCTCTCTCTCTCTCTCTCTCTCTCTCTCTCTCTCTCTCTCTCTCTCTCTCTCTCTCTCTCTCTCTCTCTCTCTCTCTCTCTCCTCTCTCTCTCCTACAAACCCTAACCTAAGCCTCACTCTCTTCATAAAAACCCATTTCTGCTTTAAGTAAACTACCACCTATCCCATACACTTGCAACATCTGCTACATTGCTCCCCTTTCCACACTATCGTATGCCTTTCCTATATTCATAAATGCAACAAACAGTTGCTTACGCTTATCTATGTGTTGTTCACTTATATGTTTCAGTGTAAACACTTGGCCTGTACATCCCCTACCCTTCCTAGATCCTCTCTCTCTCTCTCTTCATCTGCGATCCTACTATCTTACCTTCAATGTTTTTAATAATAATTCTGCTATACTTATTACTTATTACTTATAATAATAATAATAATAATATTATTATTATTATTATTATTATTATTATTATTATAGGCTTAGAAATCGCTAAACCCGTAAGAGTCATACAGACTTACGAATAAAGACACAGCCATGCTTATGACTGTAGATTTTTTGAAAAAAAATAAATATACAACCCCAGACGACCCTTAGACGACCCATAGACGACCCCTAGATGACCCTAGATTACCCCGAACGACCCCGGACGACCTAGAACATTAGACTGTCATTAAGCTTGACTCAGCACGACCGGAAGATTAACACAAGACGACTTGTTCTCACCAGGTACGACCTTCACAAAACAGTGAGTATTCACGATTTCCCAGCCAGCGTTTCCCCCACAGCTTTATAAAGTTAGGATGAGGCTCTACACAGGGCGAAACGTTGCATATCGTGTCTTCATTGCCGTCCCTGTCAGCATTATGCCTGTAAAAGCGAGGTTTGCATTAGCGAAAATGAGGTGTACCTGCAGTTTACACGTGTCGCTGCCCCTTTAAACCGAGGTTAAAGGCGCAGTGAAAGCCTGTAGGTGCTGGCACCTGACTCCCACACAAGCAAACTGTTATGTCCGTCTCTTTGCAACCTAAAATATAGCTTGCATTGAACACTGGTGAACCACCACTTTTCTCTGATGGTGAACCCTTCTTTAGGTATTATAAAATAGTTTGAGTGTGTATGGTGGGTATATACACCGAGAAGTGTGTATATCTCAGTGTATATCGCCCAGAGGAGTGTATCTAACCGAATGGTGTGTATATCTTTGTGTATTTACCTTTTCTGGGCTACCAGACGAATGTGAGTCGACTACTGGGAACGTCACGACGAACTGTACCAAGGAAGGTAAAAACATTGTTGTTGTTGGGGATAGCCAAGTTAGATATATGGATAGGGCCTTCTGCTTGACAGATAGGAGTAGGAGACAGAGGGTTTGCTTTCCTGGGGCTTGGATGGAAGACATTGTTAGCCGGCTTGACAACATCATGCATGGTAATGGGATCAATCCTATTATCTGCCTCAGTGCTGGAGGCAATGATGTATCCAAGCGTAGAAGTGAGGATTTAGTTAGTAGGTATAAGGCAGCAATAGACATCATTAGGAAGAAGGGAGGGAGCCCTGTTATATGTGGCTTTTTGCCAAGAAGGGGTGTTGGAAATGAATGGCTGTCCAGAGCGATTGGTATAAATTGCTGGCTGGACAAACACTGTAAGGATAATGCAGTCCCATTCATTGACAACTGGGACCACTTCTATGGCCGAAATGACATGTATGCCAGGGATGGGGTTCACTTATCCAGGGAAGGTGTAGGATTTCTCGCTAGCTCAGTAGAGGATGTTGTTAGGGCTTTAAACTAGGATTAGTTAGAGGTATGGGTTTAGGAATGGTAAATAATGAGGGCCAAAATATTGATTCAGGCTTTGATATCATAAATCATAACAATAACAGTAATCGAGTGACACAGGGTAATGATAGTAACAGAAATTGTGTAAAACAAAAGCTGAAAAAGGTTCACAAGAAGATACATATCAATGTATTTTATACTAACTGTCGAAGCGCCAGAAATAAAATTAACGAATTACGTTTGGTAGCATGTGCTGGGAACTTTGATGTCATTGCAATAACTGAAACATGGTATAATACCAAGAGTCGGATATGATTGCTGAGTGTCATATTCAGGGTTTAAGTTGTTCCATGTAGATAGATATAATGGGAAAGGGGTGGAGTTGCATTGTATGTACGAGAAAATATAAATTGCTGCATAAAAACAGGCCTAAAAATAGATGGATCATTAACAGAATCTGTTTGGGTAGAGTTTCTAGAAGGTCAAGAAAAACTGATTCTAGGTGTAATATACTGACCTCCAGGCTTGGATCACGATAGAGGGAGACTTCTTTGGGACGAAATTGTTAGGGCTTCTAGGCACAATAACGTAGTGATAGTAGGGGATTTTATCTTTAGTCAAATTGACTGGACTTCTTTGACCGGTAATCTGGAGTCCAGTGACTTTATGGAAGTAGTTCAGGACTGTTTTCTGAAGCAGTGTGTGACGGAGCCTACCAGAGGTAATAATTTGCTCGACCTAGTCTTGTCAAATAAAGAAACTCTTGTAAATAATCTGGAGATCACTGAAGAGCTTGGAGCTAGTGATCACAAATCCATTACCTTTAATATTACATGGGAGTACGAGAATAGGGATAATACGGTAAAAGTTCCTGATTTTCGTTCTGCCGATTATATTGACTTAGGGAACACCTGTCTAATCTCGACTGGGGTAATCTAGCTAACGATTACGATGGGATCTGCGTTTATGATTTTTTTCTTAATAATGTACAACGTGCACAGAGTATGTTTATTCCCCAGAGAGAATTTAGGTCAAATAATAACGATCCCAAATGGATTAACAGGAGGCTAAAACATCTATTAGGGAGAAAAGAGGAATTTATAGGCGCATCAAAAGAGGAGATGTTAACCTTATTGACCAATATGTTCAGTTGAAAAGAGAAGTAAAAAGGGATTAGAAAGGCTAAACGTGACTATGAGATTAAGGTTGCTAATGAATCAAAGACTAATCCAAAAGGGTTCTTTCAAGTGTACAGGACGAAGGTGAGGGAAAAGGTAGGACCTCTGAAAATTGGGAATGGACAGCTGACGGATAACGAACTGGAAATGTGTTCTCTATTTAATGACTATTTTTTGTCAGTCTTTACACAAGAAGACGTAAATGAGATTCCAGAAATTAACAATTATTCAGTTCCTGAAGAATTCAAATTAACTAATATTACTGTCACGAGGGATATGGTTATCAAACAGATAGATAAACTGAAGCAAAATAAGTCCCCAGGACCCGACGAGTTGTTTTCCAGGGTACTTAAAGAATGCAAGATGGAACTTAGTCAGCCATTAACGAATGTGTTTAATACGTCCATCCTAACTGGTGTTGTGCCAGAGATGTGGAAGATAGCTAATGTAGTTCCTATATTCAAATCAGGGGATAAGTCCAGTCCATCAAATTACCGTCCAATAAGCCTCACGTCTATAGTAGGCAAATTATTAAAATCAATTATAGCTGATATTATCAGAAGTCACCTTGAAGAACATAATTTGATTAATGAATCTCAGCATGGGTTTACGAGAGGTCGTTCCTGCCTGACAAATTTACTGACGTTTTTCAATAAAACATTTGAGGCAGTAGACAGTGATAAAGAATATGATATAGTTTACTTGGATTTCAGTAAGGCCTTCGATAGAGTACCTCACAAGAGACTCTTAAGAAAGGTAGCAGCTCATGGTATAGGAGGTAAAGTTCTAGCATGGATAGAGGCATGGCTTACCAATAGAAAGCAGAGAGTTTCCATTAATGGGGTCAAATCTGAATGGGGATTTGTCACCAGTGGCGTTCCACAAGGATCAGTTTTGGGCCCATTGTTGTTCATAATTTACATAAATGACCTTGATGAAGGAATTGCAAGTGACATGAGTAAATTTGCTGATGATACAAAAATAGGCCGTATAATTCATTCTGAGGAGGATACCAGTGAACTCCAGGAGGATTTGGATAAATTAATGTCTTGGTCTGAAAAGTGGCAGATGAAGTTCAATGTGGACAAGTGTAAGGTGCTAGTCGTTGGTAATGAAAATATCCCTCGAATTTATAAACTAGGTGAAGTTGAGCTTGATCATACAGAATGTGAAAAAGACTTGGGAGTCGTGGTAAGCAGAAATCTAAAGCCAAGACAACAGTGCCTAAGTGTGCGCAATAAGGCTAACAGATTACTAGGATTTATTTCAAGAAGTATAAGCAACAGAAGTCCAAAAGTTATTTTACAGCTCTATACATCACTAGTGAGACCTCATTTGGATTATGCAGCTCAGTTTTGGTCTCCTTACTACAGGATGGATATAGATTCATTGGAGAACATACAAAGAAGAATGACTAAAATTATTTACAGTATAAGAAATCTCCCGTATGAAGATAGACTTAGAGCATTGAATCTCCACTCTCTGGAGAGACGTAGAATGAGGGGAGATATCATCGAGGTGTACAAGTGGATGATGGGCATAAACAAAGGAGATATTAATAAAATACTGAGGATATCGTATCAAGTAAGAACGAGAAATAACGGATTTAAATTGGATAAATTTAGATTTAGAAAGGACATAGGCAAGTACTGGTTTTCGAACAGAGTTGTAGATGCGTGGAACAATCTTCCGAGTAGGGTGATAGAGGCTAGGACCTTGGGTGGCTTTAAAAGAGATTGGACAAATATATGAGTGGAGGGGCTGGGTTTGATTAGTGTCGTGAGTACAGGAGTAAATTCTTAGGTAGTGGTGGTTTTGATAAGGACCTGCCTTGTATGGGCCAGTAGGCCTTTTGCAGTGTTCCTCCATTCTTATGTTCTTATGTTCTTATGTTCTTATTTACTCCAAAGTGTTTCTTTCAGGGTATATACACTTAAAGGTATATATATATATATATATATATATATATATATATATATATATATATATATATATATATATATATATATATATATATATATATATATATACATATATATATATATATATATATATATATATATATATATATATATATATATATATATATATATATATATATATTTTTGCTGTAAGGGGTCCACCTCTGGTGCAAATTGTGGGACCCATAGCCTCGGAGAAGTGGATGAAAGGCATCAAGGAAGAATATTTGGATTTCTTCCTGAAGCCGTTTGAATATTCCACTTCTCCTACCACCCCATCCTATATACACACATACATACATATAAATGCTTTATTAATAGACAGAATACATTTATAAAACACACAAACATGAACATGAATACAATGGTACAATATGTCAAAGATTATGAATCTCCTCCAGCTCCTCCGAAGCCGGACGCGAGCCGAGTATGCAGCATGCGTTTCCCTCTGGATGGCCACGCTGAGACGCTGGAACATGAACGTGGCTGCCCTTGGGTCCCTGGTGGTGTCGATGAGTCTGGAACCCAGCTCTTTAAGGAAACGTGTTGCATTTTTTCCCCACGCTCCCAAGGTCTCCGATCCCACTGGGACAAATTTATACTGTTGGCTTATGTCCCTGTTCTTGCCGATCTTGTACTCCTCTCTGTGGTCAGCAGCTCCTCCCTGTCGCCCAACACTGTGATGGATGTAAGTGTCAGCCAGTGTCGACACGCAGGTATAATCCCATGCTAAGAGCTTGCCATTCTTCCAAGGATAGATGGTGATCCCGTCGGGGCGGTTTGCTGGGTTGTGGGCGTTGTTGGCTGCTAGTGATCGAGGCTCTCTCGGCTGGGCATCCAGCTGTAGCGAGGGTTCTCTTTATGATGTCGTTGACCTCATTGTGTCTTGCATGCCAACCCTTGGTTTTAGAACAGTTAAGACCATGTAGACCATATTGGTCGGCTTGCGCATCGCCGCAAATACACGTATATTCCGTGTGAATGGGGGCAGCAAGGCGCAGAGCCACTGCAATACGAAGGGTCTTAGGGTCCAGGCGTGTTCCCATGGCCGAAATGGGAACTGTTTGGAGGAAGTCCCCAGAGTGATGTGCACTCACGGCTAGGAGACGGGCAGTCTCCATGTCTGATGTTACGGCCCTGAGCATATTGGCAAGTATCTTTTCAACAATGGGGCTGTCCCAGCTTGAGTGTTTGTAGGCCTGTTCTTCACTAGGTTTTGGTGTTGGAGCAGCAAGAGTCTCCCATTCAGTGATGGCACTGGTGTAGCTAGGGTCCTGTATTCCTGCTGAATCACTGAGGTTGTATGGAAGAATTTGTTTTATTAGCTCATTTGATGCTATGGAAGAGGATAAGAAGGCTGGTAGGGCAATCTGGGAGGATTTGCGTACTCCCAGCCCCCCAAGTCTGACTGGAAGTGAAGCTTGCAACCACTGTCCATCTTCGAGGGAAAGATTCAATACACTCTCTAGCATGGTCTTGAGGAGAGAGTCGTATATTAATTTCCCAGCAAAAACTTGAAACCAAAACTAACTTTGAGTTCCGAGACTTGCACAACGTTAGTGAACTTAAATCCTAGTGAGGGCGAAGTTTCGCTACAAGGGATCTTTAATCGATGTTTCCCCCAGTTTGAACTCTATTCTCCCTCAAGTTTACGCTGTAGTTAAGAAGGTAAATGACTGCCGGCACACTGGAGGAAGGTGGCAACCAGCGACTTTATTAATTTTAAGAATTGTTTATCAAGGACCTTTCTCTACTTGGACCTTAAAGTGATCAAGGTCCAAGGAATGTGCATTACCACTACTACTACATCTACTACTAACATTACTACTACATTACGTCTACTGCAACAACAACTACTACTACTGCTACTCCTACTATCACTAGTACTACTAACATTACCACTACTAACATTACTTCTACAGCAACAACTACTCCTATTAACATTACTACAACTACTACTACCACTACTACTGATATTCCTACTATCATTACTACAACTACTACTACCACTACTGCTGCAACTCCTATTAACATTACCACTACTAACATTACTTCTACTGCAACAACTACTTCTACTAATACAACAACAACAACAACTACTGCTACTACTACTACTACCACCTCTCCTTCCCATTCCCTCCTCCTGTCCTCTATTCTTATCTTTTATGCTTTTTCTCGCTCAATTCTGACTTGACAATGGTCCAGGACGGACCAAAATATCCTCATAAGTTTCCTCTTCTGAGTGCGAGTTATATGTGAATTGTTCCAGCCACGGTATTGTGACCTTTACTTCTTTATATGTGAATTGTTCCAGCCACGGTATTGTGACCTTTTCTTCTTTATATGTGAATTGTTCCAGCCACGGTATTGTGACCTTTACTTCTTATATGTGAATTGTTCCAGCCACGGTATTGTGACCTTTACTTCTTTATATGTGAATTGTTCCAGCCACGGTATTGTGACCTTTACTTCTTTATATGTGAATTGTTCCAGCCACGGTATTGTGACCTTTACTTCTTTATATGTGAATTGTTCCAGCCACGGTATTGTGACCTTTACTTCTTTATATGTGATTGCTCAGCCCGAAAGAATCATGGGGAGGGGGGGGGGAAATATTAAGGTATCACTCGTTACTCGTTAGTTTCCCTCGTTACCATCGGTGTAAGGTCTCTCAGCTACGACGTTACCAGGAGTCTCGTCTGCTCTCAGCTACGACGTTACCAAGAGTCTCGTCTGCTCTCAGCTACGACGTTACCAGGAGTCTCGTCTGCTCTCAGCTACGACGTTACCAGGAGTCTCGTCTGCTCTCAGCTACGGTGTTACCTAGAGTCTCGTCTGCTCTCAGCTACGACGTTACCAGGAGTCTCGTCTGCTCTCAGCTACGACGTTACCAGGAGTCTCGTCTGCTCTCAGCTACGACGTTACCAGGAGTCTCGTCTGCTCTCAGCTACGACGTTACCAGGAGTCTCGTCTGCTCTCAGCTACGGTGTTACCAGGAGTCTCGTCTGCTCTCAGCTACGGTGTTACCAGGAGTCTCGTCTGCTCTCAGCTACGGTGTTACCAGGAGTCTCGTCTGCTCTCAGCTACGGTGTTACCAGGAGTCTCGTCTGCTCTCAGCTACGGTGTTACCAGGAGTCTCGTCTGCTCTCAGCTACGGTGTTACCAGGAGTCTCGTCTGCTCTCAGCTACGGTGTTACCAGGAGTCTCGTCTGCTCTCAGCTACGGTGTTACCAGGAGTCTCGTCTGCTCTCCGCTACGGCGTTACCAGGAGTCTCGTCTGCTTCAGCTACGGTGTTACCATGAGTCTCGTCTGCTCTCAGCTACGGTGTTACCAGGAGTCTCGTCTGATCTCAGCTACGGTGTTACCTGGAGTCTCGTCTGATCTCAGCTACGGTGTTACCAGGAGTCTCGTCTGCTCTCAGCTACGGTGTTACCAGGAGTCTCGTCTGCTCTCAGCTACGGTGTTACCAGGAGTCTCGTCTGCTCTCAGCTACGGTGTTACCTGGAGTCTCGTCTGCTCTCAGCTACGGTGTTACCAGGAGTCTCGTCTGCTCTCAGCTACGGTGTTACCAGGAGTCTCGTCTGCTCTCAGCTACGGTGTTACCAGGAGTCTCGTCTGCTCTCAGCTACGGTGTTACCTGGAGTCTCGTCTGCTCTCAGCTACGGTGTTACCAGGAGTCTCGTCTGCTCTCAGCTACGGTGTTACCTGGAGTCTCGTCTGCTCTCAGCTACGGTGTTACCTGGAGTCTCGTCTGCTCTCAGCTACGGTGTTACCTGGAGTCTCGTCTGCTCTCAGCTACGGTGTTACCAGGAGTCTCGTCTGCTCTCAGCTACGGTGTTACCAGGAGTCTCGTCTGCTCTCAGGAACCAGTGAGTTGTGACCCCCTCCTCGTTATTTACTGTGACAGAATATTGTGTTTCTCTCGTTAGCCCCGAATAAAGCACCGCGTTGTTTACTTTTTATTGCCATTGAGCGGCCATTTATGTGAGACAAACTATGGTGACTTTTATTGCCTCAACCCCCCATCCCCCCGTGCTGTCAAAAACAAGTGTTCTATATCTTCAAAACGCGTTTTTATGCCTTAAATTTTTTTTTTTTTTTTTGTCTTTGAAGGGTGTTTATATGTATCTTCGAAAAGCGTATTTATGCCTACAATTTTTTTTTTCTAATGTCTTTCAAAACGTGCTTTTTATATCTTCAAAACGTTTTGTCTTCCAAAATTTATTCTATGTTTTTGAGAAAGTGTTTCTATGTTTTCATGAAAGTGCTTTTATGTTTTTTTCAAAAAGTGCTATTTTTATATCTTCAAAAAGTTTTTTGTCTCCAAAAAGTGTTTATGATTCCGAAAAGTGTTTCATTATCTTCAAAAAGTGTTTCTATGTCTTCAAAAAGTGTTTCTATGTCTTCAAAAAGTGTCTTTATGTCTTCAAAAGTGTTTCTGTCTTCAAAAAGTGTCTCTATGTCTTCAAAAAGTGTGTCTATGTCTTCAAAAAGTGTCTTTATGTCTTCAAAAAGTGTTTCTGTCTTCAAAACGTGTTTCTATGTCTTCATAAAGTGTCTCTATGTCTTCAAAAAGTGTGTCTATGTCTTCAAAAAGAGTTTCTATGTCTTCAAAAAGTGTTTCTATGCCTTCAAAAAGTGTTTCTATGTCTTCAAAAAGTGTCTCTGTGTCTTCAAAAAGTGTTTCTATGTCTTCAAAAAGTGTTTCTATGTCTTTATGTCTTCAAAAAGTGTCTATGTCTTCAAAAAGTGTTTCTATGTCTTCAAAAAGTGTCTCTGTGTCTTCAAAAAGTGTTTCTATGTCTTTAAAAAGTGTTTCTATGTCTTCAAAAAGTGTCTATGTCTTCAAAAAGTGTTTCTATGTCTTCAAAAAGAGTTTCTTTGTTTTCAAAAAGTGTTTCTATGTCTTCAAAAAGTGTTTCTATGTCTTCAAAAAGTGTTTCTATGTCTTCAAAAAGTGTTTCTATGTCTTCAAAAAGTGTCTCTATGTCTTCAAAAAGTGTTTCTATGTCTTCAAAAAGTGTTTCTATATCTTCAAAAAGTGTCTCTGTGTCTTCGAAAAGAGTTTCTATGTCTTCAAAAAGTGTTTCTATGTCTTCAAAAAGTGTTTCTATGTCTTCAAAAAGTGTTTCAATGTCTTCAAAAAGTGTTTCTATGTCTTCAAAAAGTGTCTCTATGTCTTCAAAAAGTGTTTCTATGTCTTCAAAAAGTGTTTCTATGTCTTCAAAAAGTGTCTCTGTGTCTTCAAAAAGAGTTTCTATGTCTTCAAAAAGTGTTTCTATATCTTCAAAAAGTGTTTCTATGTCTTCAAAAAGTGTCTCTGTGTCTTCAAAAAGAGTTTCTATGTCTTCAAAAAGTGTTTATATGTCTTCAAAAAGTGTCTCTGTGTCTTCAAAAAGAGTTTTTATGTCTTCAAAAAGTGTTTCTATGTCTTCAAAAAGGGTCTCTATGTCTTCAAAAAGTGTCTATGTCTTCAAAAAGTGTTTCTCTGTCTAGAAGAAATATTTGAATGACTTTAAAAAGCGTTTTACGTCTACAACAAAGTCTTCTATGTCAATATCGAGTCTCTCATTCCCAAAAAAAAAGGTCAAAAAGGTCTTCTGTGCCTTCAAAATCTGTTCTATCCATCAAAAAAATAAAACCCATATCTTCAAAAAATATTCAATGTTTTCAGAAACGTCAATAAGAGTAAAATATATAAAAAAAGTCAAGTAAAATATACAAGAAAAAGAAAGGTCACTGAAAGAGGAAAAAATGCACAAAAATGTCACCATAAGTGAAGCCCATAAGGTAAAATAAAAGATCACTATAAATTAAATATATCAGAAAAGTGTCAATATAAGTGAAGTATATCATAAAAAAAAGTTAAATATGTAAGATAAAAAAAAATAATTATAAGTGAAATATATCAGAATAAAATGTCATTATAAGTGAAATATATCAGGAAAAAAAAGCATTATAAGTGAAATATATCAGAAAAAAAAAATGTCATTATAAGTGAAATATATCAGAAAAAATGCCATTATAAGTTAAACATATCAGAAAAAAATATTGTAAGTGAAATATATCAGAAAAAAATTAATATAAGTGAAGTATATGAGAAAAGGGTCAATACACGTTAAATTTATTATTTAAGTGAGAAAAAAAAATAAAAAGGTCAGCACATGTCAGTATGAGTGAAATATATCAGAAAAAGGTCAGTATAAGGAAATATGTCAGAATAAAGGTCAATATAATTAAAATATATCAGAATAAGGTCAAAAATAAAGGAAATGTGCAAGAAAAACAGCCAGTATAAGACATAAGAAAAAGGTCAACGTATTTTATATATATTATTAAAAGGTCGAAATAAGAAAAATATGTCAAATAAGGTCAATATATGTGAATTACGTAAGAAAAACTTTTTAGAAATCAATATATCTTAAATATATCAGAGAAATATATTAGAAAAAGGGTCAATATAAGTAAAATATATATCAGTAAGAATTTCAATATAAGTGAAAAATACAAAAAAGGTCAATGTAAGTTGAATATATCGGAGAAAATTGTCAATATCAATTAAATATAACAGAGAAAAATATCAATATAAGTGAAATATACAAGGAGAGGGTAGAGTCCTTGCCAGGGAGACTCGTGTGACTTGTGCTCGACAAAGGCTGTCTTAAAAAGCATTCCTTGCCAATGGAATTGAATGTATTTCAGTTTTCCCTCCCCTTTGTCGACATTCTATGAATTTCATCCTCGTTTTTAAACTATTTTTCAAAGAGGAAGAGAAAACGCATTCTGCATATTTTGCCAGAGAAGTATCCACCCTCTTTCTTCATCCCCCCCGGCTCTTCCACCTTGAGCCCCTCCCTGACACACACACACAATCCACACAACACACAACACATGACACATGACACACACCACACAACACACACCACACACCACACAACACACAACACATGACACACACCACACACCACACAACACACAACACATGACACACACCACACACCACACAACACATAACACATGACACATGACACACACCACACACCACACAACACATGACACATGACACACAACAAAGCACACTAACCCACAACACCACACACTAACCTACAACACCACACACTATCTCACAGTACCACACACTAACCCACAGCACCACACACTAACCCACAACACCACACACTAACCCACAACACCACACACTAACCCACAACACCACACACTAACCCACAACACCACACACTAACCACAGCACCACACACTAACCCACAACACCACACACTAACCCACAACACCACACACTAACCCACAACACCACACACTAACCCACAACACCACACACTAACCCACAACACCACACACTAACCCACAACACCACACACTAACCCACAACACCACACACTAACCCACAACACCACACACTAACCCACAACACCACACACTAACCCACAACACCACACACTAACCCACAACATAACAAACTAACCCACAACACCACATACTAACCCACAACACCACACACTAACCCACAACACCACACACTAACCCACAACACCACACACTAACCCACAACACCACACACTAACCCACAACACCACACACTAACCCACAACACCACACACTAACCCACAACACCACACACTAACCCACAACACACACACACTAACCCACAACACCACACACTAACCCACAACACCACACACTAACCCACAGCACCCACACTAACCCACAACACCACACACTAACCTACAACACCACACACTAACCCACAACACCACACACTAACCCACAACACCACACACTAACCCACAACACCACACACCTAACCCACAACACCACACACTAACCCACAACACCCACACTAACCACAACACCACACCTAACCCACAACACCGCACACTAACCCACAACACCGCACACTAACCCACAACACCGCACACTAACCCACAACACCACACACTAACCCACAACACCACACACTAACCCACAACACCACACACTAACCCACAACACCACACACTAACCCACAACACCACACACTAACCCACAACACCACACACTAACCCACAACACCACACACTAACCCACAACACCGCACACTAACCCACAACACCACACACTAACCCACAACATAACAAACTAACCCACAACACCGCACACTAACCCACAACAACACACACTAACCCACAACACCACACACTAACCCACAACACCACACACTAACCCACAACACCACACACTAACCCACAACACCACACACTAACCCACAACACCGCACACTAACCCACAACACCGCACACTAACCCACAACACCGCACACTAACCCACAACACCACACACTAACCCACAACACCACACACTAACCCACAACACCACACACTAACCAACAACACCACACACTAACCCACATACATATGACAGCCGTAAAAAAATGATAGCTCTAATAACGTCAGCTGTGTTCCCCTCATCATCTCTCCCCTCACTCTCCCCTTTCCTCATCCTGTATCAGCTCATCAGAGATGTTTACATCTCTCTCTCTCTCTCTCTCTCTCTCTCTCTCTCTCTCCCTCTTTCTCTCATCTCTCCTCCCCATCTTTTACATTCCATTCCCCTCAGTGTCTTTCTTCTCACTCTTTAACACTTATAATTATCTCCCTTCACTAACTCAAATCCTCATTCCCTTCCCCTCACTAACTCAAATCCTCCTACTTCCTCCCCTCACTGTCTCAAATCCTCCTATCTCCTCCCCTCACTATTTCAAATCTTCATATCCCTTCCCTCGCTCTCTCAAATTTCCCTCTCCTCCCCTCGCTCTCACAAACCCCCCTCCCCCCTTCCCTCTCCCCAACCCCTCGCTAAACACACCCGGGGTAAAATTGTCTTAAAGAAGACTCAGTTATTGAAGAGATTCGTCTTCAAGACGAGAGACTGATCTTACCGCTTCTTGATAGGGAGATGAAGTACCTTCATTCCATTAACTGATTGCTGCTCTCAGAGTGCAATAGATACTCTCATCGATAGACGCTGAATAGATCCAGATGTCTATTGCACGGGGCACTGCTCATCCCTCGAAATGAAAACTCTTGAACCAAAAGCTGGAGCTTCCCATTTCCCCTTCTAGAATAGAGGCTAATAAGCTCTTCAGAATAGTGATTAAACTCTCAGTGTGCATACAATGAGAGACATACACCTCTCAGTGTATGAGAGGCATACACCTCTAAATGTATATACACATACACCTCTCAGTGTATTTACACTGAGACATACACCGTCTCAGTATTGGTAAGAATACTCCAGCTGGTTTTTCAGAGATATGTGTGTGAGTTTCCTTGTGTGTGTTGGATACACGGATGTGTATCGTGCAGCGGACGTAATATACCGTGAGTGTGGTTGGCAAGCCGTCCTGGCTTCCTGGCTTATGTCGTGGCGCCGGGGAGAGAACCTGAGCTACGGGACTGGCTTTTTTTTTTTTTTTATCCCCAGCAGATTGTAGCTCTTGAAATATGGTGCGTGGTACAGGTGAATTCGGGGGCAGGAGCTGTGAATCGACTCCTGCAACCACAAATAGGCGAATCATGAGTCTCTTGTTCCACCAGGAATAGCAAAAGTCGAGGCACCATCGGTGAAGGAATACGCAACAAGTCTCACTCTCGAGAGTAAACAATAGACAATGTCTGGATCCTTATTGAACTATTTTTATTGTGTTTTACTGAGACTATAATGTGTGTTTTTTTCCCCAAGAATTACCTCAAGCAAGACGTCATTTACTTATAATATCTTACTGTTTTTGAGTGTGTGTGTATCTCTCTGCCTGACCGCTCGTTATCTGTTACATGCCTGGCCTACCTACTTTTCCCTGCCTGCCTCCTCTCCTGCCTGCCTATCTCCTCATCCTACGATAAATTCCCCTAGAAACGTGCGTGTTCCCCAAATTAATTAAATGCTGAGGTCGTGACATCAAAGAACCTCTCTGCGTTACATTCAAACCATCAAAATTTTGGTTACGTGTTTAAAATGATATTATCCCGGCGTCGGAATGCCACATGAGTATATTTTTTGTCCTCCTTGCTTTGACACTGATATTTCCTTGCTTTGACACTGATATTACTTTGATTTGACACTGATATTTGATTGCTTTGACACTGATATTACTTTGCTTTGACACTGATATTACCTTGCTTTGACACTAATATTTCCTTGCTTTGACACTGATAACTGGTATCTCTAAGCTAGCAGTTATGTATTCTCTTAGCTTTAAGCACGCGGCTGTATATTACTATCTACAATTTAAGTGCTATAAACTAGCAGCTGTAAACTAGCAGCTATAAACGAAGATAGAAGTCACAAGATAGAGGTCACAAGATAGAGGTCACAAAATAGAGATCATAAGATAGAGGTCACAAGATAAAGGTCACAAAATAGAGGTCACAAAATAGAGGTCACAAGATAGAGGTCACAGGATAGAGGTCACAAGATAGAGGTCACAAGATAGAGGTCACCTGAAGACTCAGAGACGGTGTTACATCATTGTTGACGTCAGGTCGTCAGTTACATCGGCGTCACAGGCCAAGACGGAGCTGAGATGCATCTTAATGTTGGGAATTTTGTAGTGAACGGAACACAGAGTGACTAAGTGATGGGGGGTCCTTCCCCCTCTCTCCCTCTCTCCCTCTATCCCTCCTCTCTCTCTCTCTCTCTCTCTGTCTCTTTCCTTCCCTCTTTCCCTTCCCTCCTGTCTCACCTCCCTCCCCATATTTCTCTTCCCAAACCATACCACGGGTGGGGTTCGAACCCGCGATCAGAGAGTCTCAAAACTCCAGACCGTCGCGTTAGCCACTGGGCTTCAATAAGATTCATCCAACTAGGTATATTTCTACACCATAGGAAGGTTAGCATAGGCAATCGTGTCATTACTTTTTCTCTTCCCACTCTCTGTGTTCTTCCTTCCTACATGTGAATGAGAAAGGATGGATTTTGAGAAGGATCTGAAGAATGATAATAATAATGATGATAATAATGATAATAATTACATTCAGCTATATAAAGACTTCTGTCCCTACGCGAGTCGTCAGTACAGGTGGGACCTTATCTTGGGACTAGGATGTCTCCTCGGCACTCTGTGCTGGCCCTGTATGGCTCCCTGGCACTCTGGACTGGCACAGTGCCAAGCGATCAACACTCCAGAAACGCACACGAAGCTGTAGAATGTCTTGCCTGAGAGAACTCGACGAAGGAGCTGCCATCTCGACTACTGCTCTCTCCTAGACAGTATATTACCTTAAATTTTAAATGAGATGATCCTTGAGTGAAATGCATTTTTTACAATAATAATAATAAAAATAATAATAATGAAGAACAAAAAGGCACAATACCGTGACTGAAACAAAACACAAATAACACACATGGGAGAGAGAGGAGCTTACGACGACGTTTCGGTCCGACTTTGGACCATTTACAAGTCACACTAACACAAGAAGGTGTGGGAACCAGTAAACAATAATAATAATACTTTATTTCAGCATGATGCAATGTGTACACAGAGATGGGGGGGACATTTGGTTGTGCATTTTTATAGCCCATCATTATGCGGAATATTTCGGACAAACTTATGCCTAATTTTAGACAACAATGGCAATAACGAATTAACTGCTTACATATATGGACATTAAGGGTCATAATGGGCCTTGAAGGGCACACAGATGGATGTTTAATGAGGTTGAAAGCTTATCTACTGCACGAGGTTTATTAAGGCTGTATGCCACCTGCACACCGCCAGTCAAGACTACTTTAATACCTAAAGTTGGGATTTTTAAGTAAACTCCCAGTGTGTGTGTACACTGAGAGACAAACACTTCCCAGTGTATATATTCTGAGCAAGCTCTAAGTTACACCGGGGTTGTTGGCCTGCCCCAGGAACACACTCGCTGGTGAGTCTCGCTCCGGGAATGAGGGCAAAACCCATCGGGTGGATAGCAGAAACGTTTCCAGGGATCAGCCTGAGTTGCCTTGGGAGACGAGGCAGAGTTCTTCACGCGACTTTAGTTCAATTCACTTCCGCTCGAGGGAGGAGGCGCCTTAATGCTTGTGAAGGACTTTTGGCTCAGTGAATTAAAGCCACCCTCCCCGTCCTCTGATCAATCCTGATTGCCTCCCATCCCCACAGACGCAGTTTTACCCTAAATGAGGAAAGACTTTCTCTTGTGTTCACCCTAACTGAAGGAAGACAATCTTACGTGTTGACCCTTACTGAAGGAAGACAATTTTAGTGATCGTTGGTGTGGGTAAAACTGTGTTCGTTGACCTGAAGAAAATGTCACATGAAGAAGAAAGTTTCTGGAGGGCCACCGACCTTTCTACCTGATTCCAGACCAGACCTCCTGGCTGGTGTTCTGGTCAACCAAGTAGTGATGCTAACCCCATGGAGTCCAGCGTATGTGCCACAGACCCTCTTGATCAGGAACTAACTTGAGAAACTTACCAAGACGAACTCATGGTGAACTCAAGATGAACTCAAAATGAACTCAAGATGAACTCACAGGGTAAACTCAAGATGACCTCAAGGCAAACTCAAGTGTGCTTAACGTGTGGGCAGGAAAGTGCTCCGTGAGTATAGGTATGGTAAATTAGACACATATGCAACACTTGGGTATCTTTACTG
>WNWK01011843.1:0-5000 GCA_009830355.1 Cherax destructor | reverse complement strand
AAACAAGGCCAGACAGACATCAAATGCAGTGAGGTCTCCACCTGACTACACACCTGACAGAATTTGCCTTTCAGAATTAATCTGTTCACCAACACACAGTCCGAAGACAGGATCCTGTAGACATGTCGACAAATCAATTCCTCACGCTGCGCTGCATGAATAACTCTCAAGATGTCTCAGATAATCTACCATGCGAAAAGCCCATTATTGCATTTTCCGGTATATAAGGAGAGCTTTTTCCCACAAAAAGTCTTGGAAAATCAGCCTGCGCCTTATATGGTCAAGGTCTGGGTTAAGGGTAGACTTTGGGTTACGCTTTAGCAGTTGTTTATTACTGATATGTTACAACAGACGACGCTCGTGCGCCTTATATGCCGGAAAATACGGTTTTTATGGTCATTTCATGTTAAACGCTAACCCCCATTTAGGTCATTCAACGCAAGACGTGGTGGAGGCTTGATCCTTTGTCTGCTGAGGGCGAGACAGATGCTCTTCCTATTGATGCTCACCTATATGTCTACGAACAGCGTAATAAATGAAGCAACTCCTCACCCATATTCCCAACAGGACGCCACGGTAGAGCATCGGAATCCACAAAGAGACTAGTGGCATCATCATGCCACAGGTCCAGAATACGCAAACACTGTGCCCCTGCAAACGACCGTCAAGTGAATTCAGGCGGCTTTCCCCCACACAGAATGAGGCATAACCAGTTAGTAGACTCATGACAAAACACACTCCGCCACTTAATCACTAGAGCCACTAACCTCAGACCACTCCAGCAGGAGGTAGACACCACGTCTTCCGCACCAGGTGCTCGTAGTGCTAACCAACCAACATTCACCTGATGAACCATCCCAGTCATACCTCGACAAGACTACTGATGCACATCTCTACGAAGAAAACCAAGAATTCACTATCAGATCCTGCGTTGTATATGACTCTTAACGATTTTAGACTTGAAAGCATGCATAATTGGTCGAGTATACATGAAATGCAGCCTTAATGACCTTCACACAGTCGATAGGTTTAAAGCTAACAGCCCATTAGGACAGAACATTATATGTTTTAGCGTAGCCTTGTAAAGGGTGGACTGAGGGGTCATAAGAGCGGGGAGATGAGAGTTAATTGACAGTTTCGGGAGAGTAATTGGATTAGAGCTGTGAAAGCCTTGACCAGAGTGGCGTGAGAGAGGTCACGCTAACGAGCGATTGATCAGCGAGTTATCAACTTAGGAGAATGTCAGGGAGGTAAAGGAGAACGCTGGTGTTTTGTCGCTCAGGAAGCAACACATGTGTCTCCTGACGCTGGTGTTTTGTCGCTCAGGAAGCAACACATGTGTCTCCTGACGCTGGTGTTTTGTCGCTCAGGAAGCAACACATGTGTCTCCTGACGCTGGTGTTTTGTCGTTCAGGAAGCAACACAAGTGTCTCCTGACGCTGGTGTTTTGTCGTTCAGGAAGCAACACAAGTGTCTCCTGACGCTGGTGTTTTGTCGTTCAGGAAGCAACACAAGTGTCTCCTGACACTGGTGTTTTGTCGTTCAGGAAGCAACACAAGTGTCTCCTGACACTGGTGTTTTGTCGTTCAGGAAGCAACACAAGTGTCTCCTGCCGCTGGTGTTTTGTCGTTCAGGAAGCAACACAAGTGTCTCCTGACGCTGGTGTTTTGTCGTTCAGGAAGCAACACAAGTGTCTCCTGACGCTGGTGTTTTGTCGTTCAGGAAGCAACACAAGTGTCTCTTGACGCTGGTGTTTTGTCGTTCAGGAAGCAACACAAGTGTCTCCTGACGCTGGTGTTTGGCGTTCAGGAAGCAACACAAGTGTCTCCTGACGCTGGTGTTTTGTCGTTCAGGAAGCAACACAAGTGTCTCCTGACGCTGGTGTTTTGTCGTTCAGGAAGCAACACAAGTGTCTCCTGACGCTGGTGTTTGGCGTTCAGGAAGCAACACAAGTGTCTCTTGACGCTGGTGTTTTGTCGTTCAGGAAGCAACACAATGTCTCCTGACGCTGGTGTTTTGTCGTTCAGGAAGCAACACAATGTCTCCTGACGCTGGTGTTTTGTCGTTCAGGAAGCAACACAAGTGTCTCCTGACGCTGGTGTTTTGTCGTTCAGGAAGCAACACAAGTGTCTCCTGACGCTGGTGTTTTGGCGTTCAGGAAGCAACACAAGTGTCTCCTGACGCTGGTGTTTTGTCGTTCAGGAAGCAACACAATGTCTCCTGACGCTGGTGTTTTGTCGTTCAGGAAGCAACACAAGTGTCTCCTGACGCTGATGTTTTGTCGTTAAGGAAGCAACACAAGTGTCTCCTGACGCTGGTGTTTGGCGTTCAGGAAGCAACACAAGTGTCTCCTGACGCTGGTGTTTGGCGTTCAGGAAGCAACACAAGTGTCTCCTGACGCTGGTGTTTTGTCGTTCAGGAAGCAACACAATGTCTCCTGACGCTGGTGTATTGTCGTTCAGGAAGCAACACAATGTCTCCTGACGCTGGTGTTTTGTCGTTCAGGAAGCAACACAATATCTCTTGACGCTGGTGTTTTGTCGTTCAGGAAGCAACACAATGTCTCCTGACGCTGGTGTTTTGTCGTTCAGGAAGCAACACAAGTGTCTCCTGACGCTGGTGTTTTGTCGTTCAGGAAGCAACACAATGTCTCCTGACGCTGGTGTTTTTTCGTTCAGGAAGCAACACAAGTGTCTCCTGACGCTGGTGTTTTGTCGTTCAGGAAGCAACACAAGTGTCTCCTGACGCTGGTGTTTGGCGTTCAGGAAGCAACACAAGTGTCTCCTGACGCTGGTGTTTGGCGTTCAGGAAGCAACACAAGTGTCTCCTGACGCTGGTGTTTTGTCGTTCAGGAAGCAACACAATATCTCCTGACGCTGGTGTTTTGTCGTTCAGGAAGCAACACAATGTCTCCTGACACTGGTGTTTTGTCGTTCAGGAAGCAACACAATGTCTCCTGACGCTGGTGTTTTGTCGTTCAGGAAGCAACACAATGTCTCCTGACGCTGGTGTTTTGTCGTTCAGGAAGCAACACAATGTCTCCTGACGCTGGTGTTTTGTCGTTCAGGAAGCAACACAATGTCTCCTGACGCTGGTGTTTTGTCGTTCAGGAAGCAACACAATGTCTCCTGACGCTGGTGTTTTGTCGTTCAGGAAGCAACACAAGTGTCTCCTGACGCTGGTGTTTTGTCATTCAGGAAGCAACACAAGTGTCTCCTGACGCTGGTGTTTTGTCGTTCAGGAAGCAACACAAGTGTCTCCTGACGCTGGTGTTTTGTCGTTCAGGAAGCAACACAAGTGTCTCCTGACGCTGGTGTTTTGTCGTTCAGGAAGCAGCACAATGTCTCCTGACGCTGGTGTTTTGTCGTTCAGGAAGCAACACAATGTCTCCTGACGCTGGTGTTTTGTCGTTCAGGAAGCAACACAATGTCTCCTGACGCTGGTGTTTTGTCGTTCAGGAAGCAACACAATGTCTCCTGACGCTGGCGTTAGAAAACAGGACAAGTATCTCCTGACACGAAACTTTTCACTATACGATAACCTCCGGTGTCGATATATCATCAGCGGCACAATACCGACTATACTCGGGTATCTTTATTACCGAAACGTTTCGTCTGCTTAGCAGCCTTCTTCAGGTGCTTAGCGATTCTATTAGCTCCTGGAGTTTCCTCCCGTCAGGAAAGTAAATAATGACAAAAATAAAATTATATAATAAAATAATAAAGCCTGGGGTTGAAGAGCCTTTCATACCTTGCTTAAAAATAATTAATAACCTTAAGTTTTATTTCTAGTTTTTATTACCCGGCTTTGTTAATAAAGAATGCGTATCCGTTTTTTCTTGACTTGCTTATGTGAAGGTCCGGTGTTTTGTTTCACATACACCGTGTGTGTTGTATACGTGATATCTGGTGTACGTATGTACACCATGTGTTGTATACGTGATAATATCCTCTGGTGTACGTACATCGTGTGTGTATGTTTATATGTGATAAGATCCTCTGGTCTACATATACTGTGTATGTTTATACTTGATGAGATCCTCTATTGTACATACACCGTGTGTGTATGTTGTATACGTGATAACATCATCCGGTCTATATTCACCGTGTGTGTATGTTAAATACGCAGTAAGATAATCTAGTCTACATACACCGTGTGTGTATGTGAGTGTATAGACTGTATACCGGGTGCACATGAAGCGAATGTTTGTATGTAATGTGTTAGTGTTAAGTTAAATATGAGCGCCTTTGGTCTTTGTTATCTTAAGTTATTCTAACTGGAACACATCAGCGCCATCTATGAGCGGGTAACTTAGTTTTGTTTGAGTGGTTGGTTGGTTAATGGGGTTTAAAGACTATTTACTAAACTACGACAAGAATACTTTAGTACCTAAACTAGGGGTTGAAGTATGCTCTCAGTGTATATATACTGAGAAATATGCATCTCTTGGTGTATATGGCCTGTGTCCATGCCATGGGTCAGTCCTCATGTCCGTGCCATGGGTTAGTTTTCATGTCCGTGCCATGGGTCAGTCTTCAGTGTTAGTGCCATGGGTCAGTCCTCATGTCCATGCCATGGGTAGTAGCGCCATGGGGCAATCCTCATTTCCATGCCATGGATTAGGTCTCAATACCCATGCCATGGATCAGTCCTCAACACCCATGCCATGGGTCAGTCTTCAACACCCATACCATGGGTCAGTCTTCAACATCCATGCCATGGGTCAGTCTTCAACACCCATTCCATGGGTCAGTCTTCAACATCCATGCCACGGGTCAGTCTTCAACACCCATGCCATGGGTCAGTTCTCAGCACCCATGCCATGGATTAAGTCTCAATACCTATGCCATGGGTCAGTCTTCAACACCCATGCCATGGGTCAGTCCTCAACATTCATGCCATGGGTCAGTCCTCAACACCCATGCCATGGGTCAGTCTTCAACACCCATGCCATGGGCCAGTTCTCATCACCCATGCCATGTGTGGAGAAAATTCTCCAA
>WNWK01011842.1:0-62538 GCA_009830355.1 Cherax destructor | reverse complement strand
CCACTAAAAATCAGTGGTCAAATTGGTTGCGTTCATCTAGTTCAATGAAGTATGAGAATACAAACTCAAGATTTCAAATAACTTATCATTAACAGTGATGTGTTTTGCCTTATTCTGTAAGGTTTGCATGGACGTGTCTCTAAAAGTTAGATGATTTGACCTCTTCAAGGGGGGCTCCTTGATGCGGCAAAGAGGCTCTTGGTCTAAGGAACTGGACTCTTTGGTCTTCCTCAGATCGAACCTAATTATCCCCCAACCCTCCCTTCCCTATCCCATCCTCCACATTCCCCTTTTTTTTTCCTTTCCTTCCCCTCCCAACCTTCCCTTTTCCCTGTCCTGTTTGTAGCCTCTGGGGTCCTCCCCTCTGGAGGTAAGTGTGTGGTTCATCCCACTCCGTGAGGTTCCTCGGGTGTGGTGTAGTTTGCCGTGGAATCTGGATTATCTGGAGGCGCTCTACTCCCTTCCCGGATTTCTGAGAAGTGGGCGGGGTGTCCTGCAGGTGACGGGAGTATCTCCAGAGGCTGCCTGTCGGGTTCTGGGAGGTGGCAGCAGGAGGAGGTATGCTTTGTGGCGGGTTTCCGACCTCCTGCTCTTTTGTCTGCCGAGGTGGATTGGTAGATGTTAGGTTGCTATCATGGAGCACTGGTTTACTGGCGCGACGGGTAGGGTATTGTTGTTGTTGTTGTATGTTCGCCGGTACATCCGGCCCGGGTCTTCTCCAAATGGTGACCCGGCATTGGCCCCCTGGGTAGAGGGTGTCATCTTATTCTTTCTTTCTTGCTGTGGCTCCCCATGATGGGGAGTGTCTTCTGACGTCGCATCTTCATCAGCAGATCTTGGTACTTCAGGCTGTGGTTCTACCTACATAGGAAGAAGAAGGATGGGGGATAAGAAAGAAGGAAGTGAGAGAAAGAATAGCTGTAGTGGGTAGTCTTGGTCGTCGTTGGGGTTCTCCGGCGTCGTCATCGAGGGGGCGGGTGGGTGGCTAGGACTGGGAGCAGTGTCTCCAAATCATGGGTGGCCAGGTAAACCAGCCGGGCTGCTTTGTCCTCGCGGGTCAGATCCCCAGGTGCCATCGGGAAGTGCCTGCGGCGAATGGACGTCGTCGAAGGACAGTCAAGCATGTAGTGAACTAGAGGCTTTGGAACCATCCGGTTGCAGTGGCGGCAAAGCTCCTCACTAACGCGTTCGATAAGGCGCTTTGCAGTAGGGTAGCTGAGGCGCAGGCGGTGGAAGCTGACTTGCAGCTCCCTGTTCAGTTTCCTCATGTTTGGTGGGGGCTCCCTACGTGTCGCTCTGTCATACCAGTGCCGGCTCCGAGATGCTCCCGGTGCTGGTAGTGGGCGTCTGGCTGCCGAAGCTGCCCCCAGGTGCACCTGGCTGCGGCTAATGGCAATTGTAGTCGCAGGTTGGGCCGCAAGTGAACCCCCACCTCCTTTTCTACTCCTACCTCTACTTCTCGCCCGCTAGTTTCTCAGTTTGCAAGGCCTCGCACGCTTGCATCTTCTTCATGCCTATCACCTGCAGAGCTGAACCTGTCTCATAAGCTCAAGTCTCTTCGCATTCCTCCAGTACTTACAATTCCCCAACAGTTTTCCTTTTCGGCCTCGGTGCCTCGTTCTCACCCCCTTCCAAACTCACACATAGAGGTGGAGGTTCACCCCCCTCATGTGGTTCCCTCTTCTCCTGTCTCCCATCCCCCAGCATTCTTTCCCAGTTACCTTCCAACCTCCTTCATCTCCTGTTCCCCCGCAGGACTCATCTATCCCCGCCGGCACATCTCTCCAAGTTCATACTTCCCTCACCTCTCAGACCTCTTTGGTTCCCTCCATAATTTCTTCCCCGATCTCTACTTGCTCTACCTCACCTGTCTCTGAAGTCATGGTACTGGTGTCTTCATTATGCACTGAAACACTTGATGCTATCTGCGACTATATTGCAGAGATGAAACCCTCGATGGACACCGGCGTGCCTCCCTATACCCCTTCTTATTTTTCATTACCGTCACAGCAATCTTTTTCTTCACAGCATTCTGATTCCTCCTTGCTTGCACGCTTCCGTTGCCTCCACACGTTGACTTCACTGATCCTAATAGCCCTCAGATTTTATCGCTTCTTATTGTTGACATACCTGTCTTTGTAAATATTGACTTATTTACAATGGAATATTCGTGGCCACAGGGGTAATCGAGAGAGCTCCAGGTGTTGCTCTCAGTTTTCCCCAGTATTTGTTTGGTTACAAGAGCCAAAATTCGTTCAGCCGTTATTCGTCCCATTTTGGGCTATGTGCTGTTGAATTCTTCTGATCCCTTTCCTGATGAATCATTTAATGAGAGCGCACTTCTTGTGTGGGTTGGTATATCATATCAACAGGTCTTTGTTCGTTCACTGCTGCATTATAATGCAGCCCGTATTTATTTGCACAGACGGTATACAGTTTGCTCACTATATCTCTCCCCTTCCCGTGCATTCTGTATCTCGGATATTGCGTTCTTGATCTCTTCTCTACCGCCGCCCATCTTGTTGTTAGGTGATTTAATGCTCACCATTATCTTAGAGGAGGGTCCCACTGTGACTCTCGTGATGATCTTCTATCTGCTCCTCGTCAATTTCATTTGATTACACTTGGTCTGTTCTCCCAGATCTGTACGACAGTGATCACTTTCCTATTCTTCTTACTTCTACTACATATTCCCGACCGCCTTGTAGCCTCCGTTGGCAATTTGGAAGAGCGAATTGGGACTTATACTCTTATCTTACCACCTTTTGTGGTGACCCTCCTCCGTCCCCTGTTGATGAGCTGGTGCACCAGTTTTCGACCTTAGTTTTGACTGCAGCGTCACGTTCTAATCCTCAAACCTCAGGCAGGCATTCTCAGACATGCGTGCCTTGGTGGTCTGCTGCGTGTGCCCGTGCAGTGCGTTTGAAATGTGCTGCGTCGGGCCGTTATCAATATAATTGGACCACAGATGATCTTTTGGATTTTAAGCGGCCAAGGGCAGTCGCTCGCCACGTCATACGCGACGCTAAACGTACTTGTTGGCAAAACTACGTGTCTACCATTATCTCAACTTTCCCTGTGTCGGTTTGGAAGAAGGTATGGAAGTTGTGTAGCAAATACACTCCGGACCCAGCTCCCGTTTTGCGGGTTGTTGGTGTTAGTGTTGCGAAACCTCTTGAAGTTGCCAGGGAAATCGGGAACTATCTTGTTCGTGTCTCCCAAGGACTTCACCTTTGCCCCTCATTTCTTGTGTCTAAGTCTATCAAGGAGCAATTGTCCTTATATTTCTCCTCTAATGGAATGGAGCCGTATAACGTACTTTTCACTCTCCTAGAGCTAAGCATACTTGCCAGTCATCGGCAGCTGGGTCTGATATTCATATCAGTTTGCTACAGCATCTGCATTCTACAGCCCTTATAGTCCTTTTGCGTCTTTTAAATCTTATTTGGACGGGAGGGGTTCTCCCTCAACAATGGAAATCTGCCATTGTACTACTGTTTCACAAACCAGGCACCTCTCACTATGGTCCCAGTGCTCTGACCAGTGTAGTCTGCAAGGTGATGGAACGATTGGTGAATAGACGTCTAATATGGTATTTGGAGACTCACAATAGTCTTTCTTCTCACCAATATGGCTTTCGCAAGGGCCGCTCTACTTTGGACCCCTTTCTCCACTTAGATACGTATGTGCGAAATGCCTTTGCTAACAAACACTCCGTTCTAGCAGCTTTTTTTTGATCTTGAGAAACATATGATACCACTTGAAGGTATAACATTTTAGCCCAAGCCCACGCCTTAGGTCTCTGCAGTAATCTGCCAATTTTCCTTACTGCTTTCTTATCTGACAGACATTTTCATGTCCGTGTTGGCGCATCGCTTTCCTTAGACTTTGTTCAGGCCGAGGGTGTCCCACAAGGTTGTGTTCTTAGAACTACCTTTTTTTTCTTGGCTGGAAATGACCTACCTTCCGTTCTTCCATCACATATTTGGTCGTCACTTTATGTGGATGACATCGCTATAGCTTACGCAGGCGCTGACTGTCGCCTGGTAGCAGCCTTCCTTCAGGATGCGATTGACCTGGTTTCCCATTGGGCCACTTCTCATGAATTTAAATTCTTTAGTATGAAAACCCATTTCATTATCTTCACTAGACGTCCTCTTGTCCAAGTTATTCCATTGTAATTACACGGCTCACGTATTCCAGAATGTGATAGTCAAGTTTCTTGGTCTTCTCTTTGATCGCCAGATGACATGGAAGCCTCACATTTCCTCTTTGAAGGCAGCTTGCCATGGTCGGCTGAATCTCCTTAAAATTCTTGCGCATCATTCACGAGGAGAAGATCCCCGGACACTCCTCCGTTTGCATTCCACCCTGGTCTTGTCCAAGCTGGATTATGGAGACCAAGTCTATTCTGCAGCTTCTCCTACAACTTTTTCTAAGCTAGATTCCCTTCATCATCAGGGTCTATGTTTATGCCTTGGTGCCTTTCATTCATTTCCTGTTGAAAGCCTCTGTGCTAAGGCGAATGTTCCTTCCTTAGCTGATCGTCGTGATGCTCATTGCCTTCATTACTTTGTCCTCGCTCATGACCTTCGTGTTCCGTCTTCGTATAAATTGGTCTCAGACGTTAGTAAAAGCTCATTATTTGTTCGACGCCCGAGTTTACTCCGACCGTTTTCTCTTCATCTTCACTCACTCCGGTCTTCTCTCCAGTTGCCTCCTTTGTTTTTTTTCATTTAGTGTCTGCCTTTTCCCTCACCCCTTGGGAGGTTCCGACAGTTCATGTCTGTTTTCCCCAACTGCCGTGCGCCAAATCTCTCCTACCTACGACTACTTCTCCCTCCCTTTTTCTTGATCACTTCCGGTCGCATGCTAATGCCATTAATGTTTATACAGATGACGGTGCTGGGATCGCGGCGGTGTTCCCTGACGAGGTTGTCCGAGGTTATTTGTTAGACTCGGCAAGTATTTTTACTGCTGAGTTGTATGCCATCCTCATAGAGCTTCTCTGTATTACATATATGTCTCCTTCGACATTTGTGATCATTTCAGATTCCCTCAGTGCTTTACAAGCCATTAAACAATTTGAATCCCTTCATCCATTAGTCCTTCATATTCAACTATGGTCCTGTTGGGTTCTGTTGGGTCCTTGGACACGTTGATGTGCAGGGCAAAGAACTAGTGGATGCTGCTGTGCGGTCAGTGGTGCATGATCTTCCGGTTTCCTATAGAGGTATTCCTTTCAGAAATTATTTTTCAGTCATCTCTGCCCGTCTTCAGGGCCGTTGACAAGAACGGTGGTCGAGCATGCACCATAACAAACTGCACTCTATTAAACCGCTTTAGGTTTGTGGCCATCTTCTTACCACCGTTGCTGTACTTGATAGACTGCACTCTCCCGTCTCTGCATTGGCCATACTCGCCTTACCCATGGGTATCTCATGAAACGACACCCAATTCCTCTCTGTGAGGTTTGTCAGGTCCCTATTTCGGTTCTTCACTTTCTTGTAGATTGCCCGGTTTACCAACGAGTTCATAGGATTTACCTCCAACGACGCCACCGCCCAATCACTCTTACTTTATCTTCCCTTCATTCGGACGGGGCTGCCTTTGACTTACAATCACTTTTTGACTTTTTGTCAGCAACTGATTTACTATACAAACTTAGCCGTTACTATACAAACATAGCCGTTAGCGTCCCTTCCACCACATTTCTCCCCTCGCCTCTGATCCCCTCTCCACCTAGCTGTTTATAGCCCCAGCACTATTTTCTGCCCAGCAGCGCTGTATGACCCTTGTCGGTTTAGCGTTTTCTTTGATTATAATAATAATTATAATAGATGTTTTGACACTAACATATCATACTCCACAGACTTTGCATTTTATGCCATTAATATATCCATCCCACCTCCATCCACAGATGAAAACAGACTCCTCTAAAGTCTACCAAAAACCAACCTGCAAGAGCGATCTTCAACATTTCATCTCTCACCTTGACACCAGAACTAAAATACGGGTTGCTACAGGTTTCTGAGAGCTCACAGAATTTCCAGTCTGCAGTTCCTCGAGGAAGGATGCACATACAGTGCTAGTCACGGTATTATGCCGGGGTGAGCGCCCCGGCATAATGCTGTGACGAAAATCAAAAGCTTACCTTACAGGGGGTCTGTTTTCGTCAGTGCATTATGCCGGGTAGCAGCCGTTAGCATGATGTCACGGCCTGCCGCCACACTCCACAGTGACTCTTCAGTGCTCACAGGGCTGCAGTGGTGAGAGGAAGTGTTGCACTTTTGTCTCTCATCCGCCTCATCTTTTGTCCGGTATTCCCTTTGGTTTTGGGGCTATATATGTTTGATTATGGGTAAAAGAAAGTCTTTAACACCTGAAACTATAGCTCAAATCATAGGGCTTCACAAAGGTGGGCACCAGACGAAAAAAATAGTGGAGAATGTTAGTGAGTGTGAGCGTTCACTGAGGAACTGGTGTCGATGTCGAGTTACCATCTGCCAAACCTCGGCCTGGCCCCTCGAAGAAGACATCTGTTCGTACCATAACTGTGCTGAAGAAGCAGAGAGTACACCTAAGATAACTGCTAGAGAATTGAAAGAAAAGAACCCACATCTTCTCTCAGAGGTGTCTGCAAGAACTGTTAAGACGTGTGTCAGAACTGGGCTACAGTAGTCACCGCCAGGTTAAGAAACAGATCCTCTCCAAACGTAGGCTGGATTATGCAAAGAAATATCTTTACTGGACTCCTCAACAGTGGTCTGAAGAACTTTGGAGTGATGAAGCAACCTTCACCGTCACCTGTAAACGTGGGGGACATGTGTACCGGCCCAGAGGTAGTGATCCGCTAGACTCACGCTACACCTGTGGGACCACCAAACACCCAGACTCGCTCATGGTTTGGGGGTGTTTCTGTGCTCAGTGTTGGTGAACTCATTGTGCTTCCCAAAAACCAGTATATGAACCAGTATAATTATCTAGAGACATTGTGTCGCAATTTACTTGAGGTGTTTGACAAGTGTGGGGCTACGGTTTTTATGCAGGACTGTGCACCGTGTCATACCACCAACTCTGTAGTTCAGTGGCTTAAGGACTGTGAAGTGAGCTTCTTTAATGACTGGCCAGGCAATTCCCCGGACCTATTGAGAACCTCTGGTCAATAGTGAAACAAAGCTTATTGGGCATGGATATCAGATCCATCCCTCAGCTGGAGGCTGCTCTACATGAGGCATGGAATAGTATACCTCCCCATACCCTCACGAATTTGTGTGAGTCTTCCTACACGGCTGAGGGACGTGATTAAACATAAAGTACACAGCACCAAGTATTAAAACCTCAGTAAGTGTGCAAATATATATATTATAATCTTTCATGGTATGTGTTTGTGTTTTGGTACGTGTGGGGGGAGGGGCGGCATAATGCCGTGACTAGCACTATACATCACACATTATTTCCAGTTGCTTCACTTACCCCTACACTTCATATGCGATCGCAGGAAACTTGTGACACATATTGCTGCATGCGAAGAGTACGTTACATTTAATTCGCCATATATCACACCTATATCACCTATATGTTTCACTGTAAACACTAAGTCTACACCACACCCTCTACCTTTCCTAAAGCCTCCTTGTTCATCTGCTATCCTACTCTTCGTGTTACTCTTAATTCTTTCAATAATAACTCTACCATACACTTTACCAGATATACTCAACAGACTTATTTCCCTATAATTTTTGCACTCTCTTTTGTCCCCTTTGCCTTTATACAAAGGAACTATGCACGCTCTCTGCCAATCCCTAGGTACATTAACCTCTTCCATAAATTTATTAAATAATAGCACCAATACGTAGTCCAACAAACTACTGTTATCAAGCCCTACATCATATCTTGTATACTTATTTATCCTCCTTTTCTTAATATATATGTATTACCTATAACCAAACTTTTTTCTATACAAAGTTCAATCAAAGGACCTCCATTATCATTTACACCTGGCACCCCAAACTTACCTACCACACCCTCTCTGAACGTTTCTTTTACTTTAGCATATAGGTCCCTTACTACAATCACTCTCACTTGGTTCTAAAGTTACTACACACTCGCTTAACATCTCCCAAAATCTCTCTCTCCTCCACACTGCTCTATTCTCCAGGTGCAAACACACTTATTATGACCCATTTTCACATCCGACCCTTATTTTAATCCACATAATCCTTGAATTTATATATTTATATTCCCTCTTCTCCTTCCGTAACTGATCCTTCAACAGAATGTGAAAAAGACTTGGGAGTCATGGTGAGCAGAAATCTAAAGCCAAGACAACAGGGCCTAAGTGTGCGCAACAAGGCTAACAGATTACTTGGATTTATTTCAAGAAGTATAAGTAACAGAAGTCCAAAAGTTATTTTACAGCTCTATACATCACTAGTGAGACCTCATTTAGATTATGCCGCTCAGTTTTGGTCTCCTTACTACAGGATGGATATAGATTCATTAGAGAACATACAGAGAAGAATGACTAAAATTATAAATTAGACACATATGCAACACTTGGGTATCTTTATTGAGGAAACGTTTCGCCACACAGTGGCTTCATCAGTCCAATACAAAGTAGAAAGGTGTAAGGAGAGGAGGAGTTTGAGGTAATCAGTCCTCGGCCTAGAGTGCTGCTTCGCCTCACCTGACTACAGTATATAAGCCACCTCTACGGACATGTGCTGTACTTTCTACAAGATTGATGGACTGAACACATCGACTCCAGGCCGAGGGACTGATTACCTCAAACTCCTCCCCTCCTTACACCTTTCTACTTTGTATTGGACTGATGAAGCCACTGTGTGGCGAAACGTTTCCTCAATAAAGATACCCAAGTGTTGCATATGTGTCTAATTTATAACTTGTCGGTTCTCTAAACCATTCATCTACAATGACTAAAATGATTTACTGTATAAGGAATCTCCCGTATGAAGATAGACTTAGAGCGTTGAATCTCCACTCTCCGAGGTGTATAAGTGGATGATGGGGATAAACAAAGGTGATATTAATAAAGTACTGACGGTGTCGAACCAGCTAAGAACCAGTAATAATGGATTTAAGTTAGATAAGTTTAGATTTAGAAAGGACATAGGTAAGTACCGGTTTTCAAACAGAGTTGTGGATGTTAAGTAAAAGGACACAAATGCAACTAATGTGACATTTTATTGTGGCAACGTTTCGCTCTCCAGGAGCTTTCTCAAGCCGTTACAAGCGATACATGGACACAGAGCGTATATATATACTCTCAAAGTGAGGTGTAATACTAGTGGTGGTAGAAGTAGTAGTGATATAAGTAGTAGTAGTAGTAGTAATACAATAAGGTAGAACAATCAAATTGCATATTAGTACCACCACTAGTATTACACTTTACTCATATGCAATTTGATTGTTCTACCTTATTGTATTACTACTACTACTACCTTTGGCATTGAATGGAAGTTTCATAGTAGGAATAACTCAGTAACGGTCCCAGATTTTCGCTTAGCAGATTACAATGGACTTAGAGAACACTTATCATCTGTGGACTGGGGTAATGAAGAGAGCTATCAATATGACAGTTTTCTGAACACTATACATGCTGCCCAAATAACATTTATCCCATATAAAGAAATTAGATCGAATAGAAATGACCCAAAATGGATGAATAATAGGCTCAAATATCTTTTAGGGCAGAAAAAAGGAATTTATAGGCGTATCAAAAGAGGTGAGGGTTATCTTATGAATCAGTATATTGACATTAAGAGGGACGTTAAAAAGGGGATAAGAAAAGCTAAACGGGACTACGAAATTAAAGTTGCTAGGGATTCGAAAACTAACCCAAAAGGTTTTTTCCAAGTGTATAGAACAAAAGTTAGAGATAAGATAGGTCCCCTTAAAAATAATTATGGGCATCTTACTGACAAGGAGAATGATATGTGCTCTATTTTTAATAATTATTTTCTCTCGGTTTTCACTCAGGAAGACACTAATAATATCCCAAGAATTAGGTATTTTAGTGGGCCTGAAGAAGATAAATTATGTAGTATCACAGTCACTACCGAAATGGTTATCAAACAGATAGACCGTTTGAAGCAAAATAAATCGCCAAGTCCTGATGGAACTCTGTGAACCCTTAACTAACATTTTTAACCTATCTCTTCAAACAGGTGTAGTGTCTGATACATGGAAGATGGCTAATGTAATTCCTATTTTTAAAGCAGGGGACAAGTCGTTACCATCAAATTACCGCCCAATAAGTCTAACATCAATTGTAGGCAAATTATTAGAGTCGATTATAGCTGATAACATAAGAAGCCATCTCGATAGGCATAATTTGATTAATGATACTCAACATGGATTCACCAGGGGCCGTTCCTGCCTAACTAATTTATTAACTTTTTTCAGTAAGGCTTTTGAGACAGTTGATCATGATAAAGAATTCGATATTGTTTATTTGGATTTTAGTAAGGCTTTTGATAGAGTACCACATCAGAGACTGTTAAAGAAAGTGGCTGCTCACGGCATTGGGGGGAAAGTGTTTTCATGGATCGAGTCATGGCTCACCAATAGGAAGCAGAGGGTGTGCATTAATGGGGTTAAATCTGAGTGGGGATCTGTAACAAGTGGCGTTCCACAGGGATCGGTTTTGGGCCCGTTGTTGTTTATAATATATATAAATGAGTTTCAGTGGGGAGAAATAAATGGGATTAAGTCAGGAGTATCTGAGAGAGTTAGAGCTAAGGAAGGGGTAGCAATAATGTTGAAGGATCAGTTATGGAAGGAAAAGAGGGAATATAAATGTGTAAATTCAAGGATTATGGATTAAAATAAGGGTCGGATGCGAAAAGTGGGTCATAATAAGCGTGTATGCACCTGGAGAAGAGAGGAGTGTAGAGGAGAGAGAGATTT
The DNA here is from genome assembly GCA_009830355.1 of Cherax destructor. NCBI lineage: Eukaryota > Metazoa > Arthropoda > Malacostraca > Decapoda > Parastacidae > Cherax > Cherax destructor. The sequence goes on along the minus strand of WNWK01011842.1, from coordinate 51,606 downwards.
TGGGAGATGTTAAGCGAATGTATAGGAACTTTTGAACCAAATGAGAGAGTAATTGTGGTAGGGGACCTAAATGCTAAAGTGGGAGAAACATGCAGAGAGGTGTAGTAGGTAAGTTTGGGGTGCCAGGTGTAAATGATAATGGGAGCCCTTTGATTGAACTTTGTATAGAAAGGGGTTTAGTTATAGGTAATACATATTTTAAGAAAAAAGGATAAATAAGTATACAAGATATGATGTAGGGCGTAATGACAGTAGTTTGTTGGACTATGTATTGATAGATAAAAGACTGTTGAGTAGACTTCAGGATGTACATGTTTATAGAGGGGCTACAGATATATCAGATCACTTTTTAGTTATAGCTACAGTGGGAGTAAAAGGTAGATGGGATACAAGGAAAATAGAATCAGTAAGTAAAAGAGAGGTGAAGGTTTATAAACTAAAAGAGGAGGCAGTTAGGGTAAGATATAAACAACTATTGGAGGATAGATGGGCTAGTGAGAGTGTAGGCAATGGGGTCGAAAATGTATGGGGTAGATTTAAAAATGTAGTGTTAGAGTGTTCAGCAGAAGTTTGTGGTTACAGGCGAGTGGGTGCGGGAGGGAAGAGGAGCGATTGGTGGAATGATGATGTAAAGAGAGTAGTAAGGGAGAAAAAGTTAGCATATGAGAGGTTTTTACAAAGTAGAAGTGATGCAAGGAGGGAAGAGTATATGGAGAGAAAAAGAGAGGTTAAAAGAGTGGTGAAGCAATGTAAAAAGAGAGCAGATGAGAGAGTGGGTGAGATGTTATCAGCAAATTTTGTTGAAAATAGGAAAAGTTTTGGAATGAGATTAATAAGTTGAGGAAGCCTAGAGAACAAATGGATTTGACAGTTAAAAATAGAGAGGAGAGTTATTAAATGGAGAGTTAGAGGTATCGGGAAGATGGAGAGAATATTTTGAGGATTTGTTAAATGTTGATGAAGACAGGGAAGCTGTGATTTCGTGTGTAGGGCAAGGAGGAATAACATCTTGTAGGAGTGTGGAAGAGCCAGTTGTGGGTGTAGGGGAAGTTCGTGAGGCAGTGGGTAGAATGAAAGGGGGTAAGGCAGCTGGGATTGATGGGATAAAGATAGAAATGTTAAAAGCAGGTGGGGATATAATTTTGGAGTGGTTGGTGCTATTATTTAATAAATGTATGGAAGAGGGTAAGGTACCTAGGGATTGGCAGAGAGCGTGTATTGTTCCTTTGTATAAAGGCAAAGGGGACAAAAGAGAGTGCAAAATTATAGGGGAATAAGTCTGTTGAGTGTACCTGGTAAAGTGTATGGTAGAGTTATTATTGAAAGAATTAAGAGTAAAACAGAAAGCAGGATAGCAGATGAACAAGGGGGCTTTAGGAAAGGTAGGGGTGTGTAGACCAAGTGTTTACAGTGAAACATATAGGTGAACAGTATTTGGATAAGGGTAAAGATGTTTTTGTGGCATTTATGGATTTGGAAAAGGCGTATGATAGGGTAGATAGGGGGCAATGTGGCAGATGTTGCAGGTGTATGGAATAGGAGGAAGGTTACTGAAAGCAGTGAAGAGTTTTTATGAGGATAGTGAGGCTCAGGTTAGAGTGTGTAGGAGGGAAGGGGACTATTTCCCAGTAAAAGTGGGCCTTAGACAAGGATGTGTGATGTCACCGTGGTTGTTCAATATATTTATAGATGGGGTTGTAAGAGAAGTGAATGCGAGGGTCTTGGCAAGAGGTGTTGGGCTAAAAGATAAAGAAGCAAATACAAAGTGGGAGTTGTCACAGTTGCTTTTTGCTGATGACACTGTGCTTTTGGGAGATTCTGAAGAGAAGCTGCAGAGGTTGGTGGATGAATTTGGTAGGGTGTGTAAAAGAAGAAAATTGAAAGTGAATATAGGAAAGAGTAAGGTGATGAGAATAACAAAAGAATAGGTGACGAAAGATTGGATATCAGATTGGAGGAGAGAGTATGGAGGTGGTGAATGTATTCAGATATTTGGGAGTGGACATGTCGGCGGATGGGTCTATGAAGGATGAGGTGAATCATAGAATTGATGAGGGAAAAGGGTGAGTGGAGCACTTCGGAGTCTGTGGAGACAAAGAACCTTGTCCATGGAAGTAAAGAGGGGAATGTATGAGAGTATAGTTATACCAACGCTCTTATATGGGTGTGAAGCATGGGTGATGAATGTTGCAACGAGGAGAAGGCTGGAGGCAGTGGAGATGTCATGTCTGAGGTCAATGTGTGGTGTGAATATAATGCAGAGAATTCGGAGTTTGGAAATTAGGAGGAGGTGCAGGATTACCAAAACGATTGTCCAGAGAGCTGAGGAGGGGTTGTTGAGGTGGTTTGGACATGTAGAGAGAATGGAACGAGACAGAGTGACTTCGAGAGTGTATAAATCTGTAGTGGAGGGAAGGCGGGGTAGGGGTCGGCCTAGGAAAGGTTGGAGGGAGGGGTAAAGGAAGTTTTGTGTGCGAGGGCTTGGATTTCCAGCAAGCATGTGTGAGCGTATTTGATAGGAGTGAATGGAGGCATATGGTTTTTAATACTTGACGTGCTGTTGGAGTGTGAGCAAAGTAACATTTATGAAGGGATTCAGGGAAACCGGCAGGCCGGACTTGAGTTCTGGAGATGGGAAGTACAGTGCCGGCACTCTGAAGGAGGGGTGTAAATGTTGCAGTTTTATAACTGTAGTGTAAAGCACCCTTCTGGCAAGACAGTGATGGAGTGAATGATGATGAAAGTTTTTCTTTTTCGGGCCACCCTGCCTTGGTGGGAATCGGCCGATGTGTTAATAATAAAAAAAATAAATGACCTTGACGAGGGAATTACTAGTGATATGAGCAAATTCGCTGATGACACGAAGATAGGTAGGATAATCGATTCAGACGTAGATGTCAGGAGGATTTAGACAAACTCAATTCCTGGTCAGAAAAATGGCAGATGCAGTTCAATGTAGATAAATGCAAAGTTCTAAAGCTCGGGAATGTTCATAACCCTAGCACCTACCAGCTTAATAATGTTGAACTCAGCCGTACAGAATGCGAAAAGGATTTGGGGGTTATGGTAAGCAGCAACCTTAAACCAAGTCAGCAATGCCTAACCGTAAGAAATAAAGCAAATAGATTACTGGGATTTATATCAAGAAGTGTAAGCAACAGAAGTCCAGCGGTTATATTACAGATTTATACATCATTAGTAAGGCCTCACCTAGATTACGCAGCTCAGTTCTGGTCTCCATTTTACAGAATGGATATAAATTCGTTAGAAAACATTCAGCGACGAATGACAAAGTTAATTCATAGCATTAGAAATCTTCCGTATGAAGAAAGATTGAAGACTCTTAAATTACATTCACTTGTAAGACGAAGAATGAGGGGAGACATGATCGAGGTATATAAGTGGAAGATGGGTATTAATAAGGGGGATATAAATAAGGTCTTGAGGATATCTCTCCAAGAGAGAACCCGCAATAATGGATTCAAATTGGATAAGTTTAGATTTAGAAAGGATATAGGAAAATATTGGTTTGGAAATAGGGTAGTTGATGAGTGGAACAGTCTGCCTAGTAGGGTTATTGAAGCTAGGACCTTGGGCAGTTTCAAATTTAGGTTGGATAAATACATGAGTGAGAGGGGTTGGATTTGAGTGGGACTCGCACTTGAGTTAATAGAATCATTAAAGCATATTTCTTGGATAGAATTGAAAATTAGGTTGGGCAATTATTCTGTTAGTGGGATGGATTGTGAAGGACCTGCCTAGTATAGGCCAACAGGCCTGCTGCAGTGTTCCTCCTTTCTTATGTACTTATATCACTACTACTTCTACCACCACTAGTATTACACCTCACTTTGAGAGTATATATATATATACCCTCTGTGTCCATGTATCGCTTGTAACGGCTTGAAAAAGCTCCTGGAGAGCGAAACGTTGCCACAATAAAATGTCACATTAGTTGCATTTGTGTCCTTTTACTTAACATATTGTCGGTAATTCTACCAATATTATTACAGAGTTGTGGATGCATGGAACGGTCTTCCGAGTAGGGTGATCGAGGCTAGGACTTTGGGTAGCTTTAAAAAGAGATTGGACACATATATGAGTGGGAGGGGCTGGGTTTGATTGGTGTCGTGGATTCGGAAGTAAATTCTTGGGTAGTTTAGGGTACGGGTGGTTTTGATAAGGACCTGCCTTGTTAAGTAAAAGGACACAAATGCAACTAATGTGACATTTTATTGTGGAAACGTTTCGCTCTCCAGGAGCTTTTTCAAGCCGTTACAAGCGATACATGGACACAGAGGGTATATATATATATACTCTCCAAGTGAGGTGTAATACAAGTGGTGGTAGAAGTAGTAGTGATATAAGTTGTAGTAGTAGTAGTAATACAATAAGGTAGAACAATCAATATGCACATGAGTAAAAGGTGATAAAACAACTACTTGGGTAGTATAAAAATAGGTTAGACAAATATTTCTGCTGGAGGTTGAAATATAGAAGGCCTGTAAGAGTGTTCCACATCTACGATGTGCTTGTGTTGAATTAGCAGGAGACTATGTGATGGTAGGGTTTACTGTTTTCAGGAGGATTCTTGCTAAGACTTCAGAGATGGTGAAGCTGCCTTTGTTTTGTTTAATTGTGTTAGAAACCGCGATAAGTGCTGATTCAAGGCACTTGCGTCTACGGAAATTAGTTTCTTTAATTACTAGTCGGGCGTCTTTGAATCTCATGAGATGATTGTTGGAATTCCGATGTTGTACGCAGGCGTTGTTCAGGTTATCGTTCCTACATGCATTAATGTGTTCATTGAGGCGTGTTTCGAGGACCTGCCTTGTATGGGCCAGTAGGCCTTCTGCAGTGTTCCTCCATTCTTATGTTCTTATTATTGCTACCTCTTCCTTAGCTCTAACTCTCTCAGAAACTCCTGACTTAATCCCATTTATTTCTCCCCACTGAAATTTGCCTACCCCCTTCAGCTTTGTTTTGCTATAGAGCCAGGACATCCAACTTTGTTTTCATTCGTAACATATGGAATCATTGCTTTTTTAATTAACATCCGCATTACATCCACTCACATTCAAGCATCCCAGTTTTATAAAGTTTTTCTGTTAGTGTTTTCTAGAGGAGATGAGGTTACTAGCTATAATTCACTCTAATAATTTTCCTTTTATTGACGTCAAGATTATTGGGCGGTAATTTGATGGAAATAATTTATCTCATGATTTAAATATATCTTCCACATCTCCGGAACAAGTTTGGGAGATAAGTTTGGATACTGCACTAAAGTGGCTCGTTAGCAGCTTACTAAGTTCTCACTTGCTCTCTTTAATTACCAATGAAAATAGTTCGTCGGGGCCCAGAGACTTGTTTTGTTTAAGCAATACCTTGGCAGCCAGCCTTCAGGGAGGTGGTTATAAGGATGGAAATAAATGGTATAAAATACCGACACAATGGAAAAATAAACACATAAGCAGTATAATGTGATCCTTTATTGACAACGTTTCGCCCACGCAGTGAGTTCCTTGAAGAAGAATGCTCCCTCATTGAACAAGTTTTTTCCAAACTTCACTATCCTCGTCACTTCATTAGAGACTGCAGACGACGGGCATTAAACATCTTCAACACACCCAGAGAAGACACTGCTGAGAAGAGATACATAGTCCTTCCCACCAACTCCATTTCCAAACAAGTTTCCAACATTTTTTCTAAGACCTCATTCCGAGTATCCACCTCCACATCCACCACCATCAAGGACATTACCAGTAACAGACAGGAAAAGCTTCAATCCACGGCAGGGGTATACACAATCCCTTGTAATGGCTGCAGCAAATTATACGTTGGCGAAACATCCAGAGACCTACAAACACGCATTTCAGAACACCAGTACGCAGGCAGATCTGACGACTCAAGAAATGCCTGTGTTCAACACCGAAATTTACACAACCATTTAATCAACTACAGAAACGCAAGACTCATCGCCAGAGAAGACAACACGCAATACCGAAGAATCCTAGAATCATCACTCATCTGTATATCCAACAACTTCAACCAGAACAACGGCTTCTACAACATAGCTGAACCTATTGCCAAGAAACTTCTTCAACGCTATCCCACCTAGAACTCAAGAATGGTACACTGCAGGTCCTTTAAGTCACACTATGTTTTTAACTATCACACTACTTTTAAGACTCACATGCAGCTTTCTCCACCTGACCCAGCATTCTCCACCTGACCCAGCATTCTCACTGACCCAGCATTCTCCACCTGACTGTACCCTGTATATATCTCCATGTTGCTCATTTTCCAGGTAGATCTGTCTGTGACTCGATAAAGCCCATTGCGTGGGCGAAACGTTGTCAATAAAGGATCACATTATACTGCTTATGTGTTTATTTTTCCAGGTGGTTATAAGCCTTCCATCTTATATATATATATATATATATATATATATATATATATATATATATATATATATATATATATATATATATATATATATATATATATATATAAAACTGGTCAATTAGCAAGAACTCATCTAAAATTAAGTTCTTTCTAAAATTTTCTCTTATACGTTTAAAAAAATTTCATTTATGTTAATGTAAGAATTTATAATTTTGTACCAAGAGAAACTTTGAAAACCTACCTAACCTTATTACAACAAGCGCAATTTAATTTAGCCTAACCCAACTAAATATATTTTAGATACGTTAACATTAATTTAATAATAATCAAACACAATGAAATATATTTTTTCGTTATGTTCAGAATGATTTTGGCGAAATTATTGCATACACAAATTTTCACTTGTCTTATATGGCAAGATGAGCGTTGCTATTTGCAAAATCGCGAGTTTTACCTAATCGGCACGACAATATATATATATATATATATATATATATATATATATATATATATATATATATATATATATATATATATATATATGTCGTGCCGATTAGGTAAAACTCCGATTTTGGCTTAAATAGCAACGCTCATCTTGCCATATAAGACAAGTGAAAATTTGTGTATGCAATAATTTCGCCAAAATCATTCTGATATATATATATATATATATATATATATATATATATATATATATGCAAAAAGATCACAGTAATCAGGTGATATCAAAATATGCAAGACAACCACTATGAAAAATAGAGGAATTCCAAGCGCTTTCGTGACTACCAGCAATTTCAATAAAACAATAAAACATCTATTGAAGGGCAAAGATGAATTAATTAAAAAATTTACATCCACTAATCCATCTTTACCTTATATGTATGGATTAATAAAAACACACAAACCTGGTAATCCTGTTAGACCTATTATTAGCTCTATAGGTTCAGTTTCTTATAAACTTTCTAAATGGCTTGTTGATATTTTGAGCCCAATTGTTGGAAAAATTTCTAATTTTAATGTTAAAAACAACTTAGATTTAGTTGATAAATTAAGCACCTTGACTGATTTAAATGATTTCAATATGGTTAGTTTTGATGTTACCTCCTTGTTTACAAAAGTTCCAGTTGATGATTTACTAAGTTTCTTATCTGAAGAACTGGTTAATTATGATTTACCATTGCCAGTTCCTACTATCATTAAACTTATTAAACTTTGTATTGTTGATGCAAAATTTGTATTTAATGATGAGTTTTACACACAGAAGTTTGGTATGGCAATGGGCAATCCTCTTTCACCTGTTCTTAGTAACTTATATATGGAATTTTTCGAAACAAGATTGCTTAACACTATCCTTCCCAATAGAGCTAAGTGGTATAGATATGTTGATGATATTTTGTGCCTTATGCCTAAGAATGTAGACATAAACCATTTCCTTGTTAAATTAAATAGCTTAGCTCATTCTATAAATTTTACTGTTGAATTCGAAGTAAATAACTCATTGCCCTTCCTAGATGTTTTTATTATTAAGGGTAACATTGATTTTAAATTTAAAATTTACAGAAAACCTACAAATAATTGTTCCTATGTACACTATTACTCTTCACATCAATATGGAGTTAAAGTGTCGGTTTTTCTTCAATGTTTTTGAGAGCTTTACGTATTTGTAGTCCAGAGTTCATAGATGAAGAAATCTCTAAAATTTATGAAATAGCTAATGATTTAAAATACCCTAGAAACATAATTGATAAATCTTTTAAAATAGCTAGGAATACTTTTTACAATCCCAAAAGGGACAACCAACCTTATTCAACCAAAAATATGTTGGTTCTCCTTACCATGAAAACTTGGTTGATATGCCTTCCTTTCTTAAGAATTTTAATATCAAAGTTGTATTTAAAAATCTTGATACAGTAAAAAGACTTTTGATAAAAATTCCCCCAAAATGCTGACGGATGTGTCTATAAGATTCCCTGTAAAATATGCGATAAAGTTTATTATGGTCAAACTGGTAAAAGTCTTGAACTAAGATTAAAACAACATAAATATAGCATTAGAACTGGACAAGATTCTAATGCTCTATTTATTCATGTGAGAGACTTTAACCATCCAATTGATTTTCAAAATGCTGAGAAGGTTGTATCAAGCAAGTCCATGGTTGAGAGGAATATAATAGAATCATGTTTCATTAAAAGCAGTTTTGAAAATAATATGAATATATCTTTTGGTTTATATAAATTGGATTCTTTTATAATTAATAAAATTTGGGAAGAATTTAATGATAAATTGGACTAATCTTAATTCTTGGGAAGAGTTTCAGGTCCTTTCTTGTATTTCCTCTTCACAGAGTCGTGCGATGTTACGCTACTGTGAGGTGTAGTCTTTGTTAGTGTGATGTGACTGTGAGGTGTAGTCTCGCCCCTTATATAAGTCCTCTTGTCATGTTTCCTTTTATAGTTCCTTGATAATGTGAGTAGTCACGAAAGCGCTTGGAATTCCTCTATTTTTTCATAGTGGTTGTCTTGCATATATATATATATATATATATATATATATATATATATATATATATATATATATATATATATATATATATATATATATATATATATATATATATATATAAATATATATATAAAATACATGTCGTGCCTAATACGTAAAACTTGCGATTTTCGCTTAAGTAGCAACACTCTTCTTGCCGAATAAGACAAGCTAAAATATGTGTATGCAATAATTTCGCAAGTCATTCTGAACCTAAAGAAAAAAATATATTTCATTGTGTTTGTTTATTAAATTATCGTAAACTTATCTAAAACAAATTTAGTTGGATTAGGCTAAATTAAATTGAGCTTGTTATAATAAAGTTAGGTAAGTTTTCTAAGGTTCTTTTTTTACAAAATTATTAATTTTTACATTAACATATGATATATATATATATATATATATATATATATATATATATATATATATATATATATATATATATATATATATATATATATATATATATATATATATATATATATATATATATGAGCAACGCTCACCTTGCCATATATATATATATATATATATATATATATATATATATATATATATATATATATATATTTCTTAATTTTGTATGGACTGAGGACAAGTCTCTCAACATATTCATGATTCGCTGTAAAATTCGAAGTTCTACCTGGAACGTAATCAAAGCGTAATGAATGTTCTGAGGTTCATGGAACTTAGCAATTGACGTGACACCGCAAATTGGATAGGGTGCGGAAAGGGCAGGGGGAGGTGGGTACATAGTCAGTCGGGGGTGGAGGGGATGGAATTGAGCAAGGGGAGACAATAAAAAAGAGTAATGGATACCACGCCAACATAATGTAAATATGGGTGCTCCTTTACCAATATGCACGAGTTCATTGACAGATACGATCTCGATTATAGGCACGAACTTCATTATACGTCTGTGACCAGGAGGCCTGATCACAGACCAGGCCGCAAGGGCGTTGATCCCCGAAACTCTCTCCAGGTATATTCCCGGTAAAGAAGCACTTCCTTATACATACGAACCTCATTATAGTCACGAGAGGATATTTGGCAGAGAGAGGGTAAAAAGGAAGGAAGAGGCCAGGATGGGAAGGGGAAAAAAGTGAAAGAAAATAAAGAGGAAAGTAGAGAGGAAGGGAAAGAGGATGAAAGGAAGGAAGCAAAGGAGGAAGAAAGGAAGAGAGTTAGAAAGAAAGAAAGAAAGGAAAGGGAACAATGGCGAAAAAAAATATTGTTTTTGTTCTCTCAAACTTATAGCTTCAGGGTTATAATATGTTCATGATATTCTCCTTACTCGTAGTTAGGTCTTCTGTAATACATTTACACGTAGTCGTAAGGTCTTCAGCCATACACATATTCATGGTCAGGTCTTCAGTCATACACATATTCATGGTCAGAAGGTCTTCAGCCATACACATATTCATGGTAAGGACTTCAGTCATACACATATTCATGGTCAGAAGGTCTTCAGCCATACACATATTCATGGTCAGAAGGTCTTCAGCATTACACATATTCATGGTAAGAAGGTCTTCAGTCATACACATATTCATGGTCAGAAGGTCTTCAGTCATACACATATTCATGGTCAGAAGGGCTTCCGTCATACACATATTCATGGTCAGAAGGTCTTCAGCCATACACATATTCATGGTCAGAAGGTCTTCAGTCATACACATATTCATGGTCAGAAGGTCTTCAGTCATACACATATTCATGGTCAGAACGTCTTCAGCCATACACATATTCATGGTCAGAAGGTCTTCAGTCATACACATATTCATGGTCAGAAGGTCTTCAGTCATACACATATTCATGGTAAGAAGGTCTTCAGTCATACACATATTCATGGTCAGAAGGTCTTCAGTCATACACATATTCATGGTCAGAAGGTCTTCAGCCATACACATATTCATGGTCAGAAGGTCTTCAGTCATACACATATTCATGGTCAGAAGGTCTTCAGTCATACACATATTCATGGTCAGAAGGTCTTCAGTCATACACATATTCATGGTCAGAAGGTCTTCAGCCATACACATATTCATGGTCAGAAGGTCTTCAGTCATACACATATTCATGGTCAGAAGGTCTTCAGTCATACACATATTCATGGTCAGAAGGTCTTCAGCCATACACATATTCATGGTCAGAAGGTCTTCAGCATACACATATTCATGGTCAGAAGGTCTTCAGTCATACACATATTCATGGTCAGAAGGTCTTCAGTCATACACATATTCATGGTCAGAAGGTCTTCAGTCATACACATATTCATGGTCAGAAGGTCTTCAGCCATACACATATTCATGGTCAGAAGGTCTTCAGTCATACACATATTCATGGTCAGAAGGTCTTCAGCCATACACATATTCATGGTCAGAAGGTCTTCAGCCATACACATATTCATGGTCAGAAGGTCTTCCGTCATACACATATTCATGGTCAGAAGGTCTTCAGCCATACACATATTCATGGTCAGAAGGTCTTCAGACATACACATATTCATGGTCAGAAGGTCTTCAGCCATATACATATTCATGGTCAGAAGGTCTTCAGCCATACACATATTCATGGTCAGAAGGTCTTCAGCCATACACATATTCATGGTCAGAAGGTCTTCCGTCATATACATATTCATGGTCAGAAGGTCTTCAGCCATACACATATTCATGGTCAGAAGGTCTTCAGCCATATACATATTCATGGTCAGAAGGGCTTCCGTCATACGCTTCTTTCAAGATTTTGTCATTATCACAATCATATTCCTCCTTGGTACGAATAAACATGTTTGATTGCTCACTTAAGAAGTATACTCAGATATACTAAGTAGTAACCTATGTGATAAGTCAAGTGTCTTAATGAAAATATGAAATTAGACATTTTAGGAAAAGACCCAAAATGTCGTTGTTGCAGACGACACACAAAATGAATTGTATACATATGTCGTGCCGAATAGGTAAAACTTGCAATTTTGGCTTAAATAACAACGCTCTTATTGGCGAACAAGGCAAGCGAAAGTTTGTGTATGCAATAATTTCGCAAAAATCATTATCAACCTAACGAAAAGTATATATTTATTGTGTTTGTTTATTATTAAATTATTGTAAACTTACCTAAAATATATTTAGTTGGATTAAGGTAAATTAAATTGTGCGTATTATAATAAGGTTAGGTAAGTTTTCTACAGTTCTTTTTGTACAAAATTATTTATTTTTACATTAACATAAATGAAAAAAATTTATATCTTTAAATGCATTAGAGAAAAAATTATAAAGGACTGATTTTTAAATGAGTTCTTGCTAATTGACCAGTTTTGCCTATTTGGCACGATATATATATATATATATATATATATATATATATATATATATATATATATATATATATATATATATATATATATATATGTCGTGCCGATTAGGTAAAACTGGTCAATTAGCAAGAACTCATTTAAAATTAAGTCCTTTCTAAAAATTTATCTTATACGCTTAAAGATATATTTTTTCATTTGTGTTAATGTAAAAATTTATAATTTTGTACCAAGAGAATCTTTGAAAACCTACCTAACCTTATTACAACAAGTGCAATTTAATTTAGCCTAACCCAACTAAATATGTTTTAGATACGTTAACATTAATTTAATAATAAACAAACACAATTAAATATATTTTTTCTTTAGGTTCAGAATGATTTTGCGAAATTATTGCATACACAAATATTCGCTTGTCTTATATGGAAGAACAGCCTTGCTATTTAAGCCTAAATCGCAAGTTTTACCTAATCGGCACGACATATATATATATATATATATATATATATATATATATATATATATATATATATATATATATATATATATATATATATATATATATATATATATATATATATATATATATATATATATATATAGTATATATATGTATATATATATATATATATGTCGTGCCGATTAGGTAAAACTGGTCAATTAGCAAGAACTCATCTAAAATTAAGTCCTTTCTAAAATTTTCTCTTATACGTTTAAAGATATATTTTTTTCATTTATGTTAATGTAAGAATTTATAATTTTGTACCAAGAGAAACTTTGAAAACCTACCTAACCTTATTACAACAAGCGCAATTTAATTTAGCCTAACCCAACTAAATATATTTTAGATACGTTAACATTAATTTAATAATAAACAAACACAATGAAATATATTTTTTCCGTTATATTCAGAATGATTTTTGCGAAATTATTGCATACACAAATTTTCACTTGTCTTATATGGCAAGGTGAGCGTTGCTATTTAAGCCAAAATCGCAAGTTTTACCTAATCGGCACGAATAATATATATTATATATATATATATATATATATATATATATATATATATATATATATATATATATATATATATATATATATATATATATATATATATATATACAGTGGAAGCTCGGTTGTCAAACAGACTAGTTGTCGAACAAATCTGTTTTCTAACCAGTTTATTCAATTTGGTTTTCGTACATGGTCTTGGTTGTCGACCGATAACTCTCCGATCACGTGATAATCAGAGTCCACAGAGTGGGTCTCAGTCAGCATAGCGACTAACGAGTGTGCTGTAAACATCTCTTGAGCTCTTGCTGTACATTTTGTGATCATTTCTTGTTATTTTGCAGTTTGGGTGATTTTTTTTTATTCTGAGATAAACCATCATCTGTCCAAAGATGGATAAGGAGATGAAAGCAAAAAGAAAAGCTGTAAAAAGCACTGTTGAGTTTAAAAAGGAAGTTATTCAAAAGTATGAAGAGAGAGGCTCCGTGTGGTTGATATAGCAAAACATTTTGGTAAATGAAAGTCTACCACAATCGCAATGCTGGGCCAAAGGGTAAACAAATTAAGCAGCTGACCTTGCAAAAAGAGCGAAAGTGATAACAAGGCAAAGGTAACAAATTACTGAAGAGGTTGAAAAACTCTTGTTGATTTGGAAAAGCGAAAAACAGTTACATGGTGATAGTGTTTCAGAGGCCATTATTTGTGAAAAACCGAGAGAGTTGCAAGATGACCTCCTGAAAAAAAACGGAACAACTGCTGAAATGGAATCTTTCAAGGCTAGTAAGGGTTGGTTTGATGATTTTTTGGTTTGATGATTTTTAGAAAATAAGTGGCATTCATAGTGTGGGTAGGCATGGGGAGGCTCCCAGTGTTGACAAAGTAACTGTTGAAAAGTATGTTACTGAATTCCAAGAGTACATAGAGGCTGAAAAAAATGCCCAGGAGAACCTACATAACTGAAGAGGAAAAGTCAGTGCCAAGACACAAGCCAATAAAAGACAGGATCACTCTGTTACTGTGTGGTAATGCAAGTGGGGATTTGAAACTGAAGCCTTGTTTATCATTACGATAATCCACGAGTTTTTAAGAACAACATTATGAAAAGCAAATTTGCTGTAATGTAGAGGGCCAACACAAAAGCTTGGGTAACAAGACAATTTTTTTACTGAGTGGTTCATGAGGTCTTTGCTCCCACTGTCATAAACTACCTCATTAAAAAGCAACTGCCACTCAGGGCCCTTTTACTTATGGATAATGCTCCTGCTCACCCTCCAAACTTGGAAAACGATTTGCTGGAGGAGTTCAGTTTTATAACTGTGAAGTTCTTGCCTCCTACCACTACTCCTCTCATCCAGTCCATGGATCAGCAAGTCATTTCTAACTTTAAGAAACTCTACAACAAAGCACTTTTTGAAAGGAGCTTTGAAGTCACTTCAGAACCCTCAGGGAGTTCTGCAAGGACCATTTCAATATTCTCACCTGCTTGAGGCTTATAGACAAAGTCTGGGAGTATGTCTTCCAGGACCATGAAGTGAGCATGGAAGAAATTGTGGCCTGACTTTGTGGCAGCCAGAAATTTTGAAGGCTTTGAAGATGAGCCTGAGCCAGAAAAGGATATTGTGTCCCCGGGAAGATCTTGAGCCTAGAGGTGACTGAAGATGATGGGGAGTTGGTGGAAGAGCATAAAACTGAACTCACCACAAAAGAACTTGAAGACCTTCAGAAGGAGCAGCAACAGATTGCAGCAGAGGAGTTGTCATCAGAGGAAGAGGAGGGAAGGGATGATGTGCCCACTGCATTTGTCGAGGAAATGTGTGCTGAATGGTGTGAAGTGCAGGAGTTTGCTGAAAAATACCATCCAGACAAAGCAGTGACCATCCATCTCAAACATGTACAATGACTGTGTAATGTCTCAGTTTAGACAAGTGTTAAAATGAAACCTGAAGCAAACCTCATTGGACAGGTTTTTAGCGAGACAAAGAACCAGTAAACAAGAACAAGGTGTAGTGGTGAAAAGAGACAAAGAAGAGAAACAACACTAGAAGCACAGTTGCCTGAAATATTAATAGAAGGTGACTCTCCTTCCATGCAGTAACATACCCCCTCCTCTCCTCCACCTCCTGCTTCCAGGATGCCATTAGTTCTCCTATGACAGGTAAGAGGCAGTTAAATTTTCATTTCCTGTTCAGTATTTCAGTTAAATTTTAATTTACTGTACAGTATTTCAGTTAAATTTTCATTTAGTATTTATTTTCACAGTTCCCCTGTGCAGTAAAATTTTATACATTGTTTTATGTAGTAGTTAGTACATTATTATTAATACATTATTATATTGTCATTTTTGGTCCGGAACGGATCATTCAATTTATATTATTCCTTATGGGAAAAATTGGTTTGGTTGTAGACCATTTTGGTTGTCGAACCGACATTTGGAACGAATTAAGCTTAACAACCGAGGTTCCACTGTGAATTTATATATATGATAAATTAGACACATGTGCAACACTCGAGTAACTTTAATGAGGAAACGTTTCGCCACACAGTGGCTTCATCAGTCCATACAAAAGAGAATTGTGAAGAACAGGAGGAGTTTGAGGTAATCAGTCACTCAGCCTTGAATCGATGTAATCAATCCATCACTCTTGAAAAGAATACAGCATATATGCGAAAAAGTGGCTTATATACTGCAGGCGAGGAGAGGTGCAGCAGTCGTAGGTGATATCACATTTGACGAATGTGGAAGTAGGTCGTGCCCAAGAGTTAGGCAAGTGAATAATTCCCTGTATTAAGATCCCAAGATGTTGCTGTGTCAGACAGACCTCCTTAAAACCTTCGCTCATTTTTCGTGGGGGCGGATCGTCGAAGTCTCCTTCGACTGCATTCAGCCCTAATTTTATCGAAACTAGACTATGGTGACCATATATATTCTGCGGCCTCTCCTGCAACTCTTTCTAAACTTGATCCCATCCATCATCAGGAATTACGTTTATGTTTAGATGTTCTTCGCTTCTTCCCTATCAAGAGCCTATATGAAGAGGCGAATGTTCCATCCTTGAACGATCGCCGTGATGCCCATTGCCTCCGTTATTTTGTCCTCCCTTATGACCTTCACGATACTTCTACATACAGGATGTTAAATAAAAGGACACAAATGCACCTAATACATACATGATAGTAAAGGACGTTAGTAGGGGTCCATTATTTGTTCGTTGCCCCTGTTTACTAATTCCCTTTTCTCTTCATCTTCACTTTCTCTTGACTTCCCTTCAGTTGCTCCTTTTATATGTACATTTAGCATCTAAATTTCCTCTTTCCCCTTGGGAGGTTCCAACAGTTCGTGTCTGTTCTTCCCAACTGCCATGTGCGAAAGCTCAAATACCTACAATAATAATAATAATAATAATATCATAATTTCTACAAGTACATGTACAGGTCTAGCTGACATCAATGACATACAACAACACAGAAAGCCCCTTGTTATGCAGAGCATTTCAAACAAATTAGGTCACTTTTGTCCCAGGATGCGACCCACACAAGTCGACTAACACCCAGGTACCCATTATTACTGATGGGTGAACATAAACAACTGGTGTAAGGAAACACGTCCGATGTTTCCACCCTTGCAGGGAATCGTAAACAGACTTCTCGCTCCCTCATTTCTTAACCGCTTCTGGTCTCATTCTCGGGCAGTTGCACTTTACACTGGTGGTTCTAAATCCTCTGACGGTGTCGGCTTTGCAGCAGTATTCCCGGACAGTGCTGTACGAGGTCATTTATTATACTCGGGTAGCATCTTCACAGCTGAACTGTATGCAGATCTCAGACATTATCAACATTACGTCCATTTGTGGTAGTCTCAGACTCCTTTAGTGCTTTGCAAGTTATCAAAAAGTTTAATTCGCCTCATCCCCTAGTTCTCTGTATAAAATTTTGTTTGCGCTGCATTTCTAGCAAAACAAAGATATCGTTTTCTGCTGGGTACCTGGGCATGTTTATGTTCAGGGCAACGAGCAGGCAGACTCTGCTGCACGATCAGCTGTACACGACTTTCCAGTTTCATATAGAAGTATTACATCATGTCTGCTTGTCAGGAAGAGTTCATAAAAATGGCTCTTATGGATCTAGCAATATTGCCTGTTATGAAAAATGAGATAATGGAGAAATTAGAAAAAACGCAATAAACAAAAAGGTTAATTAATAAGTAAACTTCAAACACAAATTTAATAATATAAATAAAACAAAAATAACATAATCAGGAGAGTACTTATTGTTATGCCTGAAGGGCTAATATAGCTGAGACGTAAAGTGGCCCTGTAAAGTGGCACCGTAAAGTGGCACCGTAAAGTGGCACAGTAAAGTGGCGGTGGTAAGCCAGGTGGAGTTGATACAGGTGGTAGTCTCCTGGAAGGCTGGTTGGTGCCAGCTGACAGTGCCAGATGGTAGACTCACTGGTAGATAGCTTTGACTGATCTTAGTGTCTAAGTTAAAACAGAGTTGGAAAGACGATGGTTCGTGTCTTATATGGTAGATTCCTTCACACATAGTGAATACTTGTATCACAGTAGCGACTGTATCAGAGTGTTGGAGGGCTGTATGAGAGTGTTGGAGGGCTATATGAGAGTGTTGGAGGGGCTGTATGAGAGTGTTGGAGGGCTGTATGAGAGTGTTGTGGGCTGTATGAGAGTGTTGGAGGGCTGTATGAGAGTATTGGAGGGCTGTATGAGAGTGTTGGAGCGGCTGTATGAAAGTGCTGGAGCGGCTGTATGAGAGTGCTGGAGCGGCTGTATGAGAGTGTTGGAGGGCTGTATGAGAGTGTTGGAGCGGCTGAATGAGAGTGCTGGAGCGGCTGTATGAGTGTTGGAGGGCTGTATGAGAGTGTTGGAGCGGCTGTATGAAAGTGCTGGAGCGGCTGTATGAGAGTGCTGGAGCGGCTGTATGAGAGTGTTGGAGGGCTGTATGAGAGTGTTGGAGCGGCTGAATGAGAGTGCTGGAGCGGCTGTATGAGTGTTGGAGGACTGTATGAGAGTGTTGGAGGGCTGTATGAGAGTGTTGGAGGGGCTATATAAGAGTGTTGGAGGGACTGTATGAGAGTGTTGGAGAGGCTGTATGAGAGTGTTGGAGCGGCTGAATGAGAGTGCTGGAGCGGCTGTATGAGTGTTGGAGGGCTGTATGAGAGTGTTGGAGGGGCTGTATGAGAGTGTTGGAGGGACTGTATGAGAGTGTTGGAGAGGCTGTATGAGAGTGTTGGAGGGGCTGTATGAGTGTTGGAGCGGCTGTATGAGTGTCGGAGGGGCGGAGACGCCTCTTGTAAGTTACTCATTTAATTTTCCTCACATGCTACTCGGGCGTAGTAACTGCTGCACCTGAGACGTAGTAACTGCTGCACCTGAGACGTACTGAGCTGAAGATGTAGTAACTGCTGCACCTGAGACGTAGTAACTGCTGCACCTGAGACGTAGTAACTGCTGCACCTGAGACGTAGTAACTGCTGCACCTGAGACGTAGTAACTGCTGCACCTGAGACGTAGTAACCGCTGCACCTGAGACGTAGTAACTGCTGCACCTGAGACGTAACTGCTGACACCTGAGAACAGTAACTGCTGCACCTGAGACGCAGTAACTGCTGCACCTGAGACGCAGTAACTGCTGCACCTGAGACGTAGTAACTGCTGCACCTGAGACGAGTAACTGCTGCACCTGAGAAGAGAACGCTGCACCTGAGAACGTAACTGCTGGCACCTGGAACAGTATGCTGCACCTGAGACGCGTAACTGCTGCACCTGAGACGCAGTAACTGCTGCACCTGAGACGAGTAACTGCTGCACCTGAGACGTAGTTAACGGCTGCACCTGAGACGTAGTAACTGCTGCACCTGAGAGAGTAACTAACGAGTAGCTGAACTGCTGCACCTGAGACGATAGTGAGACGTGTCTGCACCTGAGACGAGTAACTGCTGCACCTGAGACGTAGTAACTGCTGCACCTGAGACGTAGTAACTGCTGCACCTGAGGACGTAGTAATGCTGGGGCTGCACCTGAGACGAGTAACTGCTGCACCTGAGACAGTAACTGCTGCTACCTGAGACGAGTAACTGCTGCACCTGAGACGGTAACTGCTGCACCTGAGAGACGAGTAACTGCTGCACCTGAGACGCAGAACTGCTGCACCTGAGACGAGTAACTGCTGCACCTGGAGATCGCGTGAGAGTAACTCTGCACCTGGAGATGAGACGTTGACAGGTAACTGCTGCACCTGAAGGACTGCTGACTGAGACGGTAACTGCTGCACCTGGACGAGAACGCTGCACCTGAGACGTAGTAACTGCTGCACTGAGACAGTAACGCGACCGAGACGCAGTAACTGCTGCACCTGAGACGCAGTAACTGCTGCACCTGAGACGCAGTAACTGCTGCACCTGAGACGCAGTAACTGCTGCACCTGAGACGTAGTAACTGCTGCACCTGAGACGTAGTAACTGCTGCACCTGAGACGCAGTAACTGCTGCACCTGAGACGCAGTAACTGCTGCACCTGAGACGCAGTAACTGCTGCACCTGAGACGAGTAACTGCTGCACCTGAGACGAGTAACTGCTGCACCTGGACGAGAACTCTGCACTGGACGCGTAACTGCTGCACCTGAGACGCTAGGTAACTGCTGACCTGAGACGTAGTAACTGCTGCACCTGAGACGGTAGGGGTAATGCTGCACCTGAGACGTAGTAACTGCATGAGCTACGCTGAGACGTAGTAACTGCTGCACCTGAGACGCAGTAACTGCTGCACCTGAGACACAGTAACTGCTGCACCTGAGACGCAGTAACTGCTGCACCTGAGACGCAGTAACTGCTGCACCTGAGACGCAGTAACTGCTGCACCTGAGACGCAGTAACTGCTGCACCTGAGACGGAGTAACTGCTGCACTGAGACGCAGTAACTGCTGCACCTGAGACGCAGTAACTGCTGCACCTGAGACGCAGTAACTGCTGCACCTGAGACGTAGTAACTGCTGCACCTGAGACAGTAACCGCTGCACCTGATACGCAGTAACCGCTGCACCTGAGACGTAGTAACCGCTGCACCTGAGACGCAGTAACCGCTGCACCTGAGACGTAGTAACCGCTGCACCTGAGATGCAGTAACCGCTGCACCTGAGACGCATTAACCGCTGCACCTGAGACGCAGTAACCGCTGCACCTGAGACGTAGTAACCGCTGCACCTGAGACGCAGTAACCGCTGCACCTGAGACGCAGTAACCGCTGCACCTGAGACGCAGTAACCGCTGCACCTGAGACGCAGTAACCGCTGCACCTGAGACGCAGTAACCGCTGCACCTGAGACGCAGTAACCGCTGCACCTGAGACGTAGTAACCGCTGAACCTGAGACGCAGTAACCGCTGCACCTGAGACGCAGTAACCGCTGCACCTGAGACGCAGTAACCGCTGCACCTGAGACGCAGTAACCGCTGCACCTGAGACGTAGTAACTGCTGCACCTGAGACGTAGTAACTGCTGCACCTGAGACGCAGTAACCGCTGCACCTGAGACGCAGTAACCGCTGCACCTGAGACGCAGTAACCGCTGCACCTGAGACGCAGTAACCGCTGCACCTGAGACGTAGTAACCGCTGCACCTGAGACGCATTAACCGCTGCACCTGAGACGCATTAACCGCTGCACCTGAGACGCATTAACCGCTGCACCTGAGACGCAATATAAAACATCAACATACGGACATGAGAAGTGACAACAGCTGAAGGTCACAACAAAAGTAGATTATTAATTATGTAATTCGTATATACGGTCCTTACAATTACCAATTAACCCAGATATGTTGTCTTACCAGAGCAGGTGGTAATTCGTATTGGAGTGCCACCTGACGCCCAGCTTACCAGATGGTGTGACAGGTGGTGAACTATGCAAACTCTGGTAAACTACCATACCAGACTACACTACCATAATTACCTTCCCATGGTAATAATATTGTTAGTGACTATGAAAATGACAACGATGATGATGTCCGTGAAAATGATGGTGATTATGGAAATAATGGTGATTTAAATACAAATGACATTAATGGTAATGACTTTGAAAATGACAGTGATGGTGAAGTCTCGAAAATGACTTTGATGGTGATGTCTCGAAAATGACTGTGATAGTGATGTCTGGAAAATTACTGTGATGGTGATGTCTTGAAAATGACAGTGATGGTGAAGTCTCGGAAATGACAGTGATGGTGATGTCTGGAAAAAGACAGTGATGGTGATGTCTGGAAAATGACAATAATGAAATACTGAACTTTTTTAAGTTAGTATTTATGCATTCAATTTATTGTTGCTGAATATGTAAAAAGAATCCACAACTAAATAATTTATATTTTTTTATAAAAAAAATGAAATTGAAAACGTCTATCATTTAAAAGTTCTGTTAAACATTGAAATAATGTTTTTTGTCATTATATTTAATTAATAAATACTCATGTTTTGTTTTTCTTAATATAAAAGTATTTGGTGACCTTTACGTGGCAGCATTAATAAGAAAATATTAAATTTGGACTTCTCATTTGCATTTTTTAATATCGTTATAGAGAGAATTTTAGAAGCGAATTAATTGGTACATGAAATTGGTAAAAAAAGAAAGTGTGTTTGTTTTCGGGGATCTTTATGATTGCACAGCGATCATGTTTTGTTTATTGTTCTTTGCCATCACTATAGTGCTTTCTTTATCTCTGTTTTTCTCTCTCTCTCTCTCTCTCTCTCTCTCTCTCTCTCTCTCTCTCTCTCTCTCTCTCTCTCTCTCTCTCTCTCTCTCTCTCTCTCTCTCTCTCTCTCTCTCTCTCTCTCTCTCTCTGAGATAGGACAGGAATTGCAAAGGGTTCTGAGGGTTGATAGGAAATGCAGTGAAAGGAAAAATTGATTAAAAGTTGTGGTTTGAGTAGGGAAGAGAAGTGGAAGAGATGGGAAGAGAAGTGGAAGAGATGGGAAGAGAAGTGGAAGAGATGGAAGGGGAGAGGAAGAGATGGAAGGGAGAGGATCTAGACTACCAGTGGTGGTGTCACTGTTGTATTGAAACTGACAGTTCCTTCGCTGTTCGTAGCCATGGCAACGTGAACATAAAATTTAAAAAAATATAGGTACAGCACTTTCAAATTTATATTAAATGTTCATAATACGACAAATATTGTATATATATATATATATATATATATATATATATATATATATATATATATATATATGCTAGAATTCGCAAGAGCAGCGAAATATTCACAAACACTGATTTGCACGAGATATAGATATGATAAGTAGCGTATATTACCGACCGTACCAGTGTGGTACGTTAAAGCACTGCGTACCTTGTCATAGTTCGTAGGTTGATTCCGTCGGCAAGATCAGTTATATATATATATATATATATATATATATATATATATATATATATATATATATATATATATATATTTGTTAGAGAGCCAGATCGTTCCGTGGTGCCAAAATTTATTATCCACGTCACAACATGTCAACTGGATTCTCTTGTGTAGAGACGTGGAGAAGAGATAGTCTCTCTGCATCTCTCTTATTTCTTCTACTCTATTTTGAACATAGACCAACTTACTCTTATTATTTCTTAACCACTGGAGAACTGCTTTATTATCACTCCAGATCACAGTTTTTTCAATAGTGAGATGATCAAGTACTTTGTTGAGATAGACAGCTAATTTTGTACCTACATATAGTGCTGTCAGTTCCAATTGTGGTACTGTTCTGACCTTCAAGGGTGCAACCCTGGCCTTTGAAGTAATTAAAGTACTTCCTTCAGCGTTACTCATGTAAGCTACAGCGCCATAACCTCTGGTTGACGCATCACAGAACACATGTAATGTGTACTTGTTTCCCTCTTGACCTATTTGTCTGGGAAATTTAATTTGATGAAGTTGTTTAAACTCCTTGGATATTTCATCCCATTCTTGACTCATTTCTAGAGGCAAGTTCTCATCCAAACCTATTTTAAGCTCCCATGCTTCTTGCACAAGCATTTTGCCTTTTATGGTAATTGGTGAGACGAGTCCTAGAGGATCAAAGCATTGTGATATCTCTGACAGTAAACTACGTTTAGTGAGTGTACTGCTTGATTTATTTTTATTCCTTTGAGGCTCAAAGTGTCTTCCTGTGTGTTCCAATTAAGCCCAAGCATGTTGTTGCAATCAGGAATTCGTATACCACATCCTTATAGGCATATTTGTTTCTTTCATCTCCTTGTTAGCTTCTCTGTATAAGGATTTCAAATCCTCCTCTTTATTCACAGTACCTTGAAGATTGTCCACATAGAAACTTTAATTTAAGGTTTCTTTGAAGGAACTTTCAGATTTCTTCTGATGTGTATTAAGAGTAGCTTCTAGTAAGAATGAAGAGGATGTTACACCAAATAATACTGACTTGAAACTATATGTTTTCACATGATTTTGAGGATCATGTGGATTTTCAGGCCACAAGAATCGAGTATAATCTCTATTTCTTGTAGGCCTACTCTTAAGAAAGCTTTGGAAATATCAGCCGTGTAGGCATATGGATTTGTGCGAAATTTCATAAGCACGTCTCCAAGCTTCTCAGTTAGTGAGGGTCCGGTCATCAGACAGTCATTAAGGCTTGCTACATCTTTATTTGCACGTGCGCTGCAATTGTATACAACACGTAGTGGAGTGGTTTCAGAATTTTTCCTGACTCCGTTGTGCGGTAGATAATGAGCATCTTTCTTCAACTTATCTTCGACTATTTCCTCAATGAATTTATTGTCTAACTGTTCTTGTATGATATTATCATAGACAGTCAGCAGCTCTGGATTCTTCCTGAGCTCATGTATTTGTGCTTTCATTTGTCCGAAAGCCATGCGATAATTGCTTGGCAGATGTGGTGGATTTAATTTCCATGGTAACCTAACCCAATACTGTCCATCTTCATATTTGACAGTGTCCAAATATTGGTTATAAGTCTCAGACTCCTGTGGGCTTGGTTTATTTACATCTATACCTGTCGCATCTAAATCCCACAACTTATCAACTGGTTCATTCATTTCTTCCAGTAATGATAATTTTTGCTGTGGTACATGATCAGCAGTTATTCTTGTAACTAGTATATATTTTCTACTGAATCAATTTCAGCTTCTTTCCCGCTTTGAGAGGGAATTGGACCACATATCATATGGCCTCCAGCTGTTTTCAGCAAGTGAACATCATGTGATAAATGGTTTTAAAAACCGACAAGTTGAAGAATTGAAACACTTATGCAACATATGGGAATCTTTATTGAAGAAACGTTTCGCCACACAGTGGCTTCATCAGTCCAATACAAAACAGGAAGATAGAAGGAGAGGAGAAGTTAGAGGTAATCAAACCATACCACGGACATTACCAGTAACAGACAGGAAAAGCTTCAATCCACGGCAGGGGTATACACAATCCCTTGTAATGGCTGCAGCAAATTATACGTTGGCGAAACATCCAGAGACCTACAAACACGCATTTCAGAACACCAATACGCAGGCAGATCTGACGACTCAAGAAATGCCTGTGTTCAACACCGAAATTTACACAACCATTTAATCAACTACAGAAGCGCAAGACTCATCGCCAGAGAAGACAACACGCAATACCGAAGAATCCTAGAATCATCACTCATCTGTATATCCAACAACTTCAACCAGAACAACGGCTTCTACAACATAGCTGAACCTATTGCCAAGAAACTTCTTCAACGCTATCCCACCTAGAACTCAAGAATGGTACACTGCAGGTCCTTTAAGTCACACAATGTTTTTAACTATCACACTACTTTTAAGACTGTCACATGCAGCTTTCTCCACCTGACCCAGCATTCTCCACCTGACTATACCCTATATATATCTTCATGTTACTCATTTTCCAGGTAGATCTGTCTGTGACTCGATAAAGCCCACTGCGTGGGCGAAACGTTGTCAATAAAGGATCACATTATACTGCTTATGTGTTTATTTTTCCAGTGAGCATTTACCTCCCTTGTGTTCACCTAGACACTTAGTGCACCGTTTCAGCTGTTGAGCACGTTGTTTCCGTGCCTCCATTGTTGTGTATTGAATGCAATACTGTGCCCAATGTGTTCCATCACAAAGTACACATTTTGGAGTACGTTTAGGTGTGACAGTCTTTTTACTGTAAGTTGTGAAAATTAGACATATGTGCAACATCTGTGTATCTTTATTGTAAACATTTCGCAATGCAGTTGCTTTATCAGTACAATTTCAAGGACATAATAGGAAGACAGCAATAGTGTGTCATCATGTGTGTGTGTTCCATCTACCTTGATATCTTTCCTCCATCACCTTTATATATTGCTGGAACCTCTTCCCTTGTTCCTCACTCACCTCACCAAATTATGTGGAAATTTGTCTAGGTGACTATGGAGAAAGTGTACCTTTATGCTCATTTCATCTAAATTCTTAAAGCTTGTCAGCATGTTGTGCACCAGTTAGTCATAAATATCTGCTTTCTTATTACCCAAAAAGTTCTTCACAACTGACACATAACTTCACCATGCAGAAACTTCAACAACATTCATACTTTTTGTGAAATTAGAATCCTTGATAAGCTTTGGAATTTGAATACCATCAAAGATTCTAGCTTTAAGTTTTTCCACACTTAGTCCAGGGAATGATCTTCAAATGTATTTGAAACAATTGCCATCTTTGTCCACGAAATACTTCTTTACTTAATGTGGAGTGGTGGCAGAATAATGTTATACCTGTCAACCAATGGCTCGTTAATGATGTTTGTTGCACCTACAGTCATGTTTTCTCTTGACGGTCATGTTACTTTTGTTCAATGATCTGCATTCGCCCTACTGTCCCACAAAGAGATGAAACAATGGTACTTTGTATATCCACTCTGTTGGCCAAGCAAGACGTTTATCATCTTCAGATCAACACAAATAGACATATTGTGTTTATGATAGCGAAGCTTCTGCGATACCGTTTTGATATTTTCGTATAATTTAAGTTTTGTTTAGCGAGCAATTGGAAGAGATGCATATTGGTCCAGGGATGTTATTGCTGTATACAAGTTCTTCATCTTGGCTGAATCTAGGAAGAAGTTTATCTCTTGTTCGATTTCTTTTAGTCTGGATGCTAAAAGTTGAGATGCTTGCTTTCACATAGAGAGGTTACGTATCAGATCATTTATTCTTCTTTGGAGAACTGCTAGGGTGTTGAAATGCTTACTTCATATTCACTTCCACTGCTGTCACCTGTGTTACATTTTTTCAGCATCTGACAACAGAAGGTCAGGCAGTGTTATAAACACTGGTATGGTAACGTCTTCACTGTGTGGCACAGGTCTCCTTGCTCACTCCAGATCAGGGTATTCCCACTTGACTTTCTTGAATCGATTAAAACCTTTCACATTCACCATACAGAAATAATCGTCGTGGTGGTTTTTCGGGCCTCTCCACACCATAGGCACAATGAAGTTTAAATATTTCTTTGCCTATTTTTCAACTGTTGTAAGCATTTTACACAGGTTTTGCAAACCATGTGGGGAACCCAAAACTTTGTCGTGTTTTCTGATTCTCCCACTTTAGCATTCAGGTCCCCTACAACTATTACTCACTTGGTGCAAAACTCCCTAAACACTCACTTATCATTTCCCAAAATCTCTCACTCCACTATATACCTCTCTTCTCCAGGTGCATGAACACTTATTATAACCCACGTTTTGCATCCAACTCTTATTTTGATCCACATAATCCTTGAATTTAGAAATTTATATTTGCTCTTCTCCCATTCGCCCTACTGTCCCACAAAGAGATGAAACAATGGTACTTTGTATATCCACTCTGTTGGCCAAGCAAGACGTTTATCATCTTCAGATCAACACAAATAGACATATTGTGTTTATGATAGCGAAGCTTCTGCGATACCGTTTTGATATTTTCGTATAATTTAAGTTTTGTTTAGCGAGCAATTGGAAGAGATGCATATTGGTCCAGGGATGTTATTGCTGTATACAAGTTCTTCATCTTGGCTGAATCTAGGAAGAAGTTTATCTCTTGTTCGATTTCTTTTAGTCTGGATGCTAAAAGTTGAGATGCTTGCTTTCACATAGAGAGGTTACGTATCAGATCATTTATTCTTCTTTGGAGAACTGCTAGGGTGTTGAAATGCTTACTTCATATTCACTTCCACTGCTGTCACCTGTGTTACATTTTTTCAGCATCTGACAACAGAAGGTCAGGCAGTGTTATAAACACTGGTATGGTAACGTCTTCACTGTGTGGCACAGGTCTCCTTGCTCACTCCAGATCAGGGTATTCCCACTTGACTTTCTTGAATCGATTAAAACCTTTCACATTCACCATACAGAAATAATCGTCGTGGTGGTTTTTCGGGCCTCTCCACACCATAGGCACAATGAAGTTTAAATATTTCTTTGCCTATTTTTCAACTGTTGTAAGCATTTTACACAGGTTTTGCAAACCATGTGGGGAACCCAAAACTTTGTCGTGTTTTCTGATTCTCCCACTTTAGCATTCAGGTCCCCTACAACTATTACTCACTTGGTGCAAAACTCCCTAAACACTCACTTATCATTTCCCAAAATCTCTCACTCCACTATATACCTCTCTTCTCCAGGTGCATGAACACTTATTATAACCCACGTTTTGCATCCAACTCTTATTTTGATCCACATAATCCTTGAATTTAGAAATTTATATTTGCTCTTCTCCCACGAAAACTGATTCTTCAGTGGGCTTTATCGAGTCACAGACAGATCTACCTGGAAAATGAGTAACATGAATATATATAGGGTATAGTCAGGTGGAGAATGCTGGGTCAGGTGGAGAAAGCTGCATGTGACAGTCTTCAAAGTGGTGTGATAGTTAAAAACTTTGTGTGACTTAAAGGACCCGCAGTGTTCCATTCTTGAGTTCTAGGTGGGATAGCGTTGAAGAAGTTTCTTGGCAATAGGTTCAGCTATGTTGTAGAAGCCGTTGTTCTGGTTGAAGTTGATGGATACACAGATAAGTGATGATTCCAGGATTCTTCGGTATTGTGTGTTGTCTTCTCTGGCGATGAGTCTTGCGTTTCTGTAGTTGATTAAATGGTTGTGTAAATTTCGGTGTTGAACACAGGCATTTCTTGTGTCGTCAGATCTGCCTGCGTACTTGTGTTCTGAAATGCGTGTTTGGAGGTCTCTGGATGTTTCGCCGACGTATAATTTGCTGCAGCCATTACAAGGGATTGTGTATACCTGCCATGGATTGAAGCTTTTCCTGTCTGTTACTGGTAATGTCCTTGATGGTGGTGGATGTGGAGGTGGATACTCGGAATGAGGTCTTAGAAAAAATGTTGGAAACGTGTTTGGAAATGGAGTTGGTGGGAAGGACTATGTATCTCTTCTCAGCAGTGTCTTCTCTGGGTGTGTTGAAGATGTTTAATGCCCGTCGTCTGCAGTCTCTAGTGAAATGACGAGGATAGTGAAGTTTGGAAAAAACTTGTTCAATGAGGGAGTATTCTTCTTCAAGGAACTCACTGCTGCAGATTCTGAGTGCGCGCAGGAAAAAGTCTATAATTACACCACGTTTAGTTTTGGTGTCGTGGTGAGAGTAGAAGTGGAGAAGATCGTGTTAAGTAAAAGGACACAATTGCAACTAATGTGACATTTTATTGTGGCAACGTTTCGCTCTCCAGGAGCTTTCTCAAGCCGTTACAAGCGATATATGGACACAGTTGGTATATATATACTGTCAAGGTGATAAAACAAATACTTGGGTAGTATAACAATAGGTTAGACAAATATTTCTGCTGGAGGTTGAAATATAGAAGGCCAGTAGGAGTGTTCCACATCTACGATGTGCTAAATAAGCAGGAGAGACTATGTGATGGTAGGGTTTACTGTTTTCAGGAGGATTCTTGCTAAGACTTCAGAGATGGTGAAGCTGCCTTTGTTTTTACTAAGACCAAAAGAGGTATCATCATCGGATTCTTCCTAAGAGCTTACCGAATTTGTAGTCCTGAGTTTCTTGACGAGGAGTGTACATACATTCACCAAACCTTCACTGATTTACATTTTCCTTCCTTTTTCATCAAAGATTGCAAGAAAAGAGCTCTTCAGATCATTAATTCTCCACGCGTCAACTCCACTCCAAACAAAGTTATAATTCTTCCCAACAGCCAGGTTGCATCCAACATTTCTAAAGTATTTGCACAAGCTAACACTAGAGTCGCCATCGCTTCCAGTACTTCTATTAAGGATCTAACCAGGACTAAATCCAAGCACCATGAACCAGTCAACGCAGGGGTCTACACTATACCCTGTGGAGGCTGCGACAGAATTTATGTAGGAGAAACAGCAAGAAACCTCGAGACACGCATCAATGAACACATGAATGCATGCAGAAACGATAACCTGAACAACGCCTGCGTACAACACCGAAATTCCAACAATCATCTCATGAAATTCAAAGACGCCCGACTAGTAATCAAAGAAACTAATTTCCGTAGACGAAAATGCCTTGAATCAGCACTTATCTCTGTTTCTAACACAATTAAACAAAACAAAGGCAGCTTCACCATCTCTGAAGTCTTAGCAAGAATCCTCCTGAAAACAGTAAACCCTACCATCACATAGTCTCTCCTGCTTATTTAGCACATCGTAGATGTGGAACACTCCTACTGGCCTTCTATATTTCAACCTCCAGCAGAAATATTTGTCTAACCTATTGTTATACTACCCAAGTATTTGTTTTATCACCTTTTACTCATGTGCATATTGATTTTTCTACCTTATTGTATTACTTCTACTACTACTACTACTACTAATACTACTTATATCACTACTACTTCTAACACCACTAGTTTTTTCACCTCACCTTGACAGTATATATATACCAACTGTGTCCATATATCGCTTGTAACGGCTTGAGAAAGCTCCTGGAGAGCGAAACGTTGCCACAATAAAATGTCACATTAGTTGCAATTGTGTCCTTTTACTTAACATATTGTCGGTAATTCTACCAATATTATAAGATCGTGTTGATTGGTAGGTTTTCGATAGACTTTAAAACGAAGTTCATGGTCAGCTTTGCATAAAAGAACATCAAGGAAAGGAAGAGTGTTGTCGACTTCTTCTTCTAGTGTAAACTGGATTGATGGTTCGACCTGGTTGAGTTTGTGTTGGAGAGCTTTTAAGACTGTCACATGCAGCTTTCTCCACCTGACCCAGCATTCTCCACCTGACTATACCTTATATATATTCATGTTACTCATTTTCCAGGTAGATCTGTCTGTGACTCGATAAAGCCCACTGCGTGGGCGAAACGTTGTCAATAAAGGATCACATTATACTGCTTATGTGTTTATTTTTCCATTTTGTCGGTATTTTATACCATTTATTTCCAGATACAGGACATCATGGGCATCAAGATCACTTATTCTCTCCTCCATTTTCTTCAGGTCATTCACTTTGTCCTCGAGGACCTTGTCGATGGCGTGGTGACCCAGCGGTGCTTCCCAGAGGGTACTTTTGGATGGAGTGGTAGTAGAGACTTCCGGGAGGATTGTTCTCACAGCATTGATTATTTCCTGGTTCGTTGTGAGGATTTCACACTTGGAGGTCCTCTACCAGGGACTCCCCAGTACCCGCCAGAGTGCCATCATCCAGGTACCAGATGTTGAGCTCGCTGCGTAGGCAGAAGAGAAGTGGAGCGAGTGGATCACCCTACTGAACACCCTCAGATGAGGGAATTTCATGTTCACCAAACAAAAAAGTTGAGGGTTTGCCAGCTGAAATGAAGGGAAAAAGACTGGGGAACCGATCCCGAACGGCTGGCAAGACCACATCTCTATTCACCATATTAAAGGCATTTCTAAAATCAAGTTTGACTACGGCATTGTCTTCTGGTAGGTCCCTGATGGAAATAAATGGTATAAAATACCGACACAATCCTTTATTGACAACGTTTCGCCCACGCAGTGGGCTTTATCGAGTCACAGACAGATCTACCTAGAAAAAGAGTAACATGAGTATTTATAAGATTTAGTCAGGTGGAGAATGCTGGGTCAGGTGGAGAATGCTGCATGTGACAGTCTTCAAAGTAGTGTGATAGCTTAAAACCTTGTGTGACTTAAAGAACCTGCAGTGTTCCATTCTTGAGTTCTATGTGGCATAGCGTTGAAGAAGTTTCTTGGCAATAGGTTCAGCTATGTTGTAGAAGCCGTTGTTCTGGTTGAAGTTGTTGAATATACAGATAAGTGATGATTCAAGGGTTCTTCGGTATTGAGTGTTGTCTTCTCTGGCGATGAGTCTTGCGTTTCTGTAGTTGATTAAATGGTTGTGTAAATTTAGGTGTTGAACACAGGCATTTCTTGAGTCGTCAGATCTGCCTGCATACTGGTGTTCTGAAATGCGTGTTTGGAGGTCTCTGGATGTTTCGCCGACGTATAATTTGCTGCAGTCATTACAAGGAATTGTGTATACCCCTGCAGTGGATTGAAGATTGTCCTGTCTGTTACTGGTAATGTCCTTGATGGTGGTGGATGTGGAGGTAGATACTCGGAATGAGGTATTGGAAAAAATGTTGGTAACGTGTTTGGCAATGGAGTTGGTGGGGAGGACTATGTATCTTTTCTCGGCAGTGTCTTCTCTGGGTGTGTTGAAGATGTTTAATGCCCGTCGTCTACAGTCTCTAATGAAGGGATGAGGATAGTGAAGTTTAGAAAAAACTTGCTCAATAAGGAAGCATTCTTCCTCAAGGAACTCACTGCTGAAGATTCTGAGTGCGCACAGGAAAAAGCCTATAATTACACCACGTTTAATCTTGGTGTCGTGGTGAGAGTAGAAGTGGAGAAGATCGTGTTGGTTGGTAGGTTTTCGATAGACTAGTGAAATGGTTATGAAACAACTAGACCGACTGAAACAAAATAAATCGCCTGGTCCTGGTGAGCTTTTTGCAAGGGTTCTTAAGGAATGTAAAATGGAACTCTGTGAACCAATATCTAACATTTTTAATTTATCTCTTCGAACAGATGGCTAATGTAATTCCTATTTTTAAAGCAGGGGACAAGTCACTACCGTCAAATTACCGGGATTATCGGGAAGGGGGGTGGAGTGGCACTGTATGTCCGAGATCGTTTGAACTTTTGCATAAAAACGGGAATAAAGTCTGAAATAACACATACAGAGTCTGTCTGGATAGAATTTTCAGAGGGGCATGAAAAATTGATTTTAGGTGTGATATACCGTCCCCCAAACTTAGATAGGGACCAAGGAAGACTACTATGGGAGGAAATTGTTAAGGCCACAATGCAAAATAACGTAGTTATTCTAGGAGACTTAAACTTTAGTCAAATTGATTGGAATTTTTTGACTGGGAATTTAGAATCTAACGGCTTCTTAGAAGTAGTTCAAGATTGTTTTTTGAAGCAGTTTGTGACAGAACCTACAAGGGGAAATAACCTGCTTGACTTGGTTCTGGCAAACAATGAAACCCTTGTTAATAATTTAGAAATTACAGAGGAACTCGGCTCAAGCGACCACAAATCAATTACCTTTGGCATTGAATGGAAGTTTCATAGTAGGGATAACTCAGTAACGGTCCCAGATTTTCGCTTAGCAGATTACAATGGACTTAGAGAACACTTATCATCTGTGGACTGGGGTAATGAAGAGAGCTATCAATATGACAGTTTTCTGAACACTATACATGCTGCCCAAAGAACATTTATCCCATATAAAGAAATTAGATCGAATAGAAATGACCCAAAATGGATGAATAATATGCTCAAATATCTTTTAGGGCAGAAGAAAGGAATTTATAGGCGTATCAAAAGAGGTGAGGGTCATCTTATGAATCAGTATATTGACATTAAAAGGGATGTTAAAAAGGAAATAAGAAAAGCTAAACGGGACTACGAAATTAAAGTTGCTAGGGATTAGAAAAACTAGCCCAAAAAGTTTTTTCCAGGTGTATAGAACAAAAGTTAGAGATAAGATAGGTCCCCTTAAAAATTATTATGGGTATCTTACTGACAAAGAGAATGAAATGTGCTCTATTTTTAATAATTATTTTCTCTCGGTTTTCACTCAGGAAGACACTAATAATATCCCAAGAATTAGGTATTTTAGTGGGCCTGAAGAAGATAAATTATGTAGTATCACAGTCACTAGTGAAATGGCTATCAAACAGATAGACCGTTTGAAGCAAAATAAATCGCCAGGTCCTGATGAGTTTTTTTCAAGGGTTCTTAAGGAATGCAAAATGGAACTCTGTGAACCCTTAACTAACATCTTTTCAAACAGGTGCAGTGTCTGATACATGGAAGATGGCTAATGTAATTCCTATTTTTAAAGCAGGGGACAAGTCGTTACCATCAAATTACCGCCCAATAAGTCTAACATTAATTGTAGGCAAATTACTAGAGTCGATTATAGCTGATAACATAAGAAGCCATCTCGATAGGCATAATTTGATTAATGATACTCAACATGGATTCACCAGGGGCCGTTCCTGCCTAACTAATTTATAAACTTTTTTTCAGTAAGGCTTTTGAGGCAGTTGATCATGATAAAGAATTCAATATTGTTTATTTGGATTTTAGTAAGGCTTTTGATAGAGTACCACATCAGAGACTGTTAAAGAAAGTGGCTGCTCATGGCACTGGGGGAAAAGTGTTGTCGTGGATCGAGTCATGGCTCACCAATAGGAAGCAGAGGGTGTGCATAAATGGGGTTAAATCTGAGTGGGGATCTGTTACAAGTGGCGTTCCACAGGGATCGGTTTTGGGCCCGTTGTTGTTTATAAT
Source organism: Cherax destructor (assembly GCA_009830355.1). Classification (NCBI taxonomy): domain Eukaryota; kingdom Metazoa; phylum Arthropoda; class Malacostraca; order Decapoda; family Parastacidae; genus Cherax; species Cherax destructor. The sequence goes on along the minus strand of WNWK01011842.1, from coordinate 17,510 downwards.
ATATATAAATGACCTTGATGAGGGAATTACTAGTGATATGAACAAATTCGCTGATGACACGAAGATAGGTAGGATAATCGATTCAGACGTAGATGTCAGGGAACTACAGGAGGATTTAGACAAACTCAATTCCTGGTCAGAAAAATGGCAGATGCAGTTCAATGTAGATAAATGCAAAGTTCTAAAGCTCGGGAATGTCCATAACCCAAACACTTATAAGTTAAATAACGTAGAACTTAGCCATATAGATTGCGAAAAGGACTTGGTGGTTATAGTAAGCAGCAACCTTAAACCAAGACAGCATTGCCTAAGCGTACGTAATAAGGCAAACAGATTACTGGGATTTATATCAAGAAGTGTAAGCAACAGAAGTCCAGACGATATATTACAGCTTTATACATCGTTAGTAAGGCCTCACCTAGATTACGCAGCTCAGTTCTGGTCTCCATATTACAGAATGGATATTAATTCGTTAGAAAACATTCAGCGTAGAATGACTAAATTAATACATAGCATTAGAAATCTTCCGTATGAAGAAAGATTGAAGACCCTAAAATTACATTCACTTGTAAGACGAAGAATGAGGGGAGACATGATCGAGGTATACAAGTGGAAAATAGGTATTAACAAAGGGGATATAAATAATGTCTTGAGGATATCTCTCCAAGAGAGAACCCGCAATATTGGATTCAAATTAGATAAGTTTAGATTTAGAAAGGATATAGGAAAGTATTGGTTTGGAAATAGGGTAGTTGATGAGTGGAACAGTCTGCCTAGTAAGGTCATTGAAGCTAGGACCTTGGGTAGTTTCAAATTTAGGTTGGATAAATTCATGAGTGAGAGTGGTTCATACACCTGGGTAGAGTGGTTCGTGCTCCTGGATTGAGTGGTTCATACACCTGGGGAGAGTGGTTCATACACCTTTGGAGAGTTGTTCATACATCTGGGGAGAGTGGTTCATACACCAGAGTAGAGTGGTTCATACACCAGGGTAGAGTGGTTCATACACCTGGGGAGAGTGGTTCATACACTTTTGGAGAGTTGTTCATACATCAGGGGAGAGTGGTTCATACACCAAGTTTAGAGTGGTTTATATACCTGGGGAGAGTGGTTCATACACCTTTGGAGAGTTGTTCGTACATCTGGGGAGAGTGGTTCATACACCAGGGTAGAGTGGTTCATACACCATGGTAGAGTGGTTCATACACCAGGGTAGAGTGGTTCATACACCTGGGGAGAGTGGTTCATACTCCTGGGAGAGTGGTTCATACACCTTGGGAGAGTGGTTCATGCACCTGAGAGAGTGGTTCATACTCCTAGGAAGAGTTGTTCATGCACCTGACAAGAGTGGTTCATACACATGGTGAGAGTGGTTCATACACCTGGGGAGAGTGGTTCATACACCTGGTGAGAGTGGTTCATACACCTAGGGAGTTTGGTTCATACTCCAGGGAAGTTTTACAGCTTCTCTTCTGTCTAGCAAGTCTCTCTCTTCAAGGTTTCTGAAGAAAGTTAGACTCAGAGTTGTGTAAAGATTGGTTTCTTCTGCAGCTCATTATCGAAATCTCGCTGACTAGACCTCGTTGTCTAGACCTCGCAGTGTAGACCTCGCAGTTTAAACCTAACAGTGTAGACCTCGCAGTGTAGACCTCGCAGTGTAGACCTCACAGTCTAGACCTCACTATATCTTAAGTACATAGTTACTGTGTTAGTGTTATTGTATAACTTAAACTTATGTATAAGGACCAGGTAGAAATTAGAGCTGTAAGGAAATTGGAGTAAAATAAGAATATAAATGGACTGTATTAAGCTACTTAGCTTATTGACGAATCCATGTCTTCGCAGCCGTCCCCGAAGTCGTTATAGAGGAGTCGTCTACTCCAACCCTAAGGGCTGTCAGAAATAAGTGAGTGTAAATATTTGAATAATTTCCCCAAAGGTGCGTATACCCATATATTCAGTAGAGGAATACTGAATAGCTTACTAGGTTATGCTGAAAAGCCATCACATTACCGGGTGTATGATAAATCTGCCTAGAGCATAAATCAGTTCCTAAATGCACAATCAATAGAACTTCAAAACATCTGAGCAGACTTACCTGGGTATTTGTATCGGACCCTTAATCACACCCGGACAATGCTGTCTTGCTTGAAGTATGCTGAGGAATATAACACATCCTTGTATGGTGGTGTTACACTCGCAATTGTTCTTCAGTATTTGTCTGTTGCAGTAATGTCACTACAATATACCGCTAATTTGGATTGTCCTTTTTATGCACATAAACACGTGGAACAGAGTTTGTTATCCTTAACCCGGCGTTATGTTCCCTCTGGGATGGGAGAAAGCAATCCGACTAATCCCCTGATATCATCTGGCTTGCCCTCACATAAAGGAAATGTTGATCCAGCATGTTTACCTTGCTTGCCAAACTTATACAGGAAGCAATACAGAATGCTTGATTTCTTGCTGTATCTGGGCTTAGACAACTGTGTATGTATCTTTAACATGATATTAAAGTGGGTGTAGGATTTTCTTAATATTCCTACTACATTAAGAGATCGATTATCTCTCATTAACCCATCCAAATTACAACAGTGGTCAGCCATGACGTACAAGGAAGAGGCGCGTCTGACACTGAAAGGGCTGAAGGGGGCCAATAACCCCCTCCAGGAGAAATTTCTGCACACCGGAGGGCGGCAGAGGTTTGCCATAGGTGAACTATTCACGTAACAATATTTTGATTTTCTCATTCGCCACCACTGCTGCTTGTCTTTTCTGAACAGGTTTAGTCTGTGGAGTTTCTGGAGAATCACTAATTTTATTTTTGTTTTCAACATTGAGTAATTCTAACGGCACTAATTTGCTTATTGTCCGCTTATTCACTACACTTTTGCTCAAAACATCAATTGTCCAGATGATTCCATTTGCATCAGGATATATGGTCACAATTTTTCCAAAAGGTCAATGGGACCTCAGACCATCATTGTTAATAATCACTGTCACCAGGTTTTAAGGACTTATAATTTTCAGGAGCACCAGCTCCATAGAAGTGTTCTCTCAATCAGGTGAGATAGTCTTCTCACCAAATTTTCACCTAGCGTTCAATCACTTTATTAAGGTGTTTGAATTTACGACTGAGTTGCTCAGGTTCGAAATAAGTAGGATCCTCTATGATTTCTTTATCATTCATGGAAGGAACAGGTTCGAGCCTTCTGCCATGTAGTAAATGAGATGGACTTAACACTTTTAAATTGTCCAGATCATCGGTAACATAAGTTAAAGGTCTGTTGTTGACTCTATTTTCTATTTCAGTTATGACTGTACGAAATTCTTCTAAGTCGATTCTCTGACGATGAAGAGTCTTCCTTAAACAACGCTTTACAATGCCTATCATTCTTTCATAAAATCCGCCATGCCAATGCGACTTAGGAGGAATGAATCTCCAACAGTAATTGCCAATTGCGTTGATTCAGCATCTGTTGTACTTCTGGCTGCTCAAAGATCTTGTTTATATAAGCAGCACCAGCAACAAAATTCGTTGCATTGTCTGATATCATCTGGCTTGCCCTCACATAAAGAAAATGTTGATCCAGCATGTTTTCCTTGCTTGCCAAACTTCTACAGGAAGCAATGCAGAATGCTTGATTTCTCGCTGTGTCTGGGCTTAGACGACTGTGTATGTATCTTTAACATGATATTAGAGTGGGTGTAGGATTTTCTTAATATTCCTACTACATTAAGAGATCGATTATCTCTCATTAACCCATCCAAATTACAACATGACGTACAAGGAAGAGGTGCGTCTGACACTGGTACATACTAGTAAACATCTGTGTTCAATTATTTGACACAGAAGAAAAGACTTCACTGCCCTCTCTGAGAGGGCTGAAAGGGCTGAAGGGGGGCCGATACCCTCCTCCTGGAGAAATTTCTCCACAAGAGCTAGGTGTGTGCCTGAGATTTCTATTAGACTTTTAATTTGTATGTAATGCCCGTTATGTTGTGAGAACCCCTTCTCTCTCTCTCTCTCTCTTTTTTTTCTCTCTCTCTCTCTCTCTCTCTCTCTCTCTCTCTCTCTCTCTCTCTCTCTCTCTCTCTCTCTCTCTCTCTCTCTCTCTCTCTCTCTCTCTCTCTCTCTCTTTTTCTCTCTCCTCTCTCTCTCTCTCTCTCTCTCTCTCTCTCTCTCTCTCTCTCTCTCTCTCTCTCTCTCTCTCTCTCTCTCTCTCTCTCTCTCTCTCTTTCTCTATTTTTCTCCATCTCTCACTGATCTAAACTAACTCATCTATATGTGGTCTACAGGAGCCGTCTCCTTGGAAGCTATGCAGGTGGAGTCATCATCAGAATTGTGGTCAGGGTACCCACACATACTGACACCCAGCTTCCAGGATACACCTCACAACATCACTGCTCCGGTGGGAGACTCTGCCTTTCTTCCCTGCACTGTGTCCCACCTGGGAGACCGATCAGTGAGTAGAACCGCGTCCTACTTTCTTGTGTCTTTTTTTTCTCCTCCCTTCCTCTCCTTCATACCTTTTTCCTGTTCACTCTTTCCTTCTCTTCCCTCCCTTCATTCTATGCACCAGTTCTAGTCTCTCTGCTTCCTATCTACCTTCTTCCTTGATCTTGGGAGACAGGTGAGGACTGAAAGCAATCAGATTTGTTTTTCAAGAAGAAAGTGAATCTGAGATTTGAGTTAGTCATAAAAGCATGTAAGTCATCCTTCAATAGGTATTTCTCACATTCGATTTTATGCATAAAATTCGATATACGCTATTTAAGGTAGGTTAAATTAGATTGTCTATAATAAAAATTTACCAAATTATAACACACAATAACATCAATAAATGGAATAATAGCCATAAGGATTTAAATTTTTGGCCCATGTGAGGCAGGTTCAGTTCTCCTACCGGCTTAAGCCAATGCCCTAACCTAGTCAGGTCAGGGCACTTTCACTTAAGGAAGGAGCAGGCCCAACACACCCCCACCCACATCCACTCATGCATTTATCTAACCTATTTTTAAAACTACACAACGTCTTAGCTTCTATGACGGTACTCGGGAGTTTGTTCCATTCATCCACAACTCTATTACCAAACCAGTGTTTTCCTATATCCTTCCAGAATCTGAATTTTTTCCAACTTAAAGCCATTGCTGCGAGTCCTGTCGCGGCTAGAAATTTTAAGCACGCTATTTACATCCCCTTTATTTATTTCTGTTTTCAATTTATACACCTCAATCATATCCCCCTAAATCTACGCCTTTCTAGAGAGTGCAGATTCAGGGCCCTCAGTCTATCCTCATAGGGAAGATTTCTGATACTACATGGGATCAACTTTGTCATCCGCCTTTGTACGTTTTCCAGAGCATTTATATCCATTCTGTAATACAGTGACCAGAACTGTGCAGCATAATCTAAATGAGGCCTAACCAAGGATATATAGAGTTGAAGAACAACCTCAGGACTTCTATTATTTATACTTGATATGAAGCCAAAGATTCTGTTAGCTCTATTGCGAACACTTATGCACTGTTGTCTTGGTTTCAGATTACTGCTAACCAGAACTCCTAAATCCTTTATGCAATCAGTAATATTAAGATCTACATTATTTAGTTTATATGTGGCATGGTTATTTCCCTGTCCAACATTTAGAACTTTGCATTTGTCTATTTTAAACTGCATCAGCAACTCCTCCGACCACTGCATCAGTCTATTCAAGTCATCCTGGAGTGCTCTAATGTCCTCTGAATGAATTGGATGGCTTATTTTGGTGTTATCAGCAAATTTGCTTATGTCGTGATTTATTCCCTCATCTATGTCGTTTATGTAAATTGTGAACAACAAGGGGCCCAACACTGACCCCTGTGCAACACCGCTTGTGACGTGCCCCCATTCTGATTTCTCCCCATTTATGTAAAGTCTCTGCTGACTATTTGTCAACCATGCCTCTACCCAGGAAAAAAATTCTCCTCCTATTCTGTGTGCCTTAAGTTTCCTCAGTAGCCTCTGATGTGGAACTCTATCGGAAGCCTTACTGAAGTCCATATACACAATATCATATTCATTACCATGATCAACCTCCTCAAATACCTAGTTAGGAGGACAGGCTATTATATGATGGTGTTGGCACTGGAATGCTGCTGGGTGTGTGAAAAAGTACACAAGTTGGGAATGATTATTGGTCTGTTCCCTTATGAGAAAAAGCAAGCAAACTTGAGACCACTTTTCCAGTTGTTTTCTGCTGCTATAACTGACAATAAATTTGACAGGAAGTCATAGACGGTATCTCGATCAGGCCATTACTTATTCCAGGAAAGGTCGGAAAGTTGTCTAATGTTTCTTCTCTATATTATGGGTATTACTCGAGTCAAACAAGAATTACTTCCGCCGGGGTCACAATGAAAGTGTAATGAGTATTGATTGTTTCAGTCAGTGTATTGTAACTTAGATTCTACACTACACAGTAGTTGGCAACTACACATTTTTCTCAAGTGTAACATGAAGACCAAGGCTTATCAACATCACACTTATTTCTGTCACCACATGCCATGCCAGCCCTTTCCACTACCCACCCCGCCCACTCCTGCCACAACCCACCATACCCACTCCTGCCACAACCCACCATACCCACTCCTGCCACAACCCACCATACCAACTCCTGCCACAACCCACCATACCCACTCCTGCCACAACCCACCATACCCACTCCTGCCACAACCCACCATACCCACTCCTGCCACAACCCACCACACTTACTTCTACCACCACCCACCACGCCCACTCCTGCCACCACCAACCACGCCCACTCCTGCCTCAACCCACCACACCCACTCCTGCCACTAACAACCCCGCCCACTCCTGCCCCTACCCAACATGACCACTCTTGCCACCAACCACCACACCTATTACGAACACATAAATAAAGGTCTGTTGTACCTGGATATAAATTTCGTCTCTAGACAAGGCACAGTCCAAGCAAATAAAGGTAGAAGCAAACACCAGTGTTTTAGTACATGAATATTCCCTTCACCGAGATATTTATAGCAAGTAATAATGAAAGAGACCAAAGAGCCACTTACTACAGTTGGCTTTACACATAAAGAAAGACCAGTATATATGAGTGTATTCAACTCTCTGGGAGGAAGCTCTCACCCAGTTGTTTGGAATATAAACTTAACGATGAATAGGAGCAGTGGGGCCGCTAATAACTGCTCTAACTTGACTGCCAGTTTGGTTGCTCTAGCTAGTATACACAAATAAGTGTGGGGTGAGCGCCAAATACATTGTAACTTATTCAGCGCATTTTACATCCAAACCCCCAGAGCAACGTAACAGCTGGGGAAAATTGTTTCTCAAGTGGATAGAGTGCCACCATCGCACAAATTAAAGAAAAACCTGCAAACTAGGACCACATTTTCTCATACCCTCTTACCCAGCTGGCAGTGCTAGACAAAAAAAAATAAACTGAATAGTCACTGCTATTGGGACGGACAATAGACAGTAGGACTAAGAAATGTTCAATACAGTTGCTAATGGGAGCTAATGGTTGCAAAAAGTATTCTTTACAATTGAAATAGACCACTCGATAAGGGGATTAAAAGAGCTAATACTCACCCATCACCCTAATCAGTAATTTAATTTACATATTCACTTATTATCCTAACTAATGAGCCCTGGAGAGTCCATCACCGTGTTGGCAAATCCAGATATGTGCTTGATATAGATGTTCTCTGGGGGAGTCTTAAAGCCCAGCAAATTATACGAGTGTTTCTTTTCCTCATAGAGCTCAGGTATGTCAGAGGATTATGGTCGCTAAACACCTGACCCACATGTGGAGAGGATGACACCTGCACGTCCAAGTGTTCAAGTGTTGTGGATTACGCCTGTTGGATTAGTTTCAAGGGTTTTGATTACATTTCTTTCATATATTTGGTGAGGATTAAGGTGAGGAAAGGTGGTTCTCCACCTGGAACTACTGTTGCTGACCTGGTGAACGAGGTGAGGCAGTAGAGTCACGTCATTTCTGACTCTACCAAAGGTAAGTAATCCACTGGGATTAAGTTTTGCCTTTTAAGGTTACCTGCATTGACATTAGGTTATAACTTGGCTACTACCATTCTGTATGTAACCTCTATTTCTTCTCAGCCTGTAGAACCGGTGTTGAGTCGCACTAACTTTGTGGACCAGGTGGAGCTGTTAGTTTAAGGATAGTTCAATTATTGATCAATTAATCACATGATGAAACCATTCCACGGGCGGGAATAGAACCCCCGATCAGAGAGTCATAAAACTCCAGACCGACGCGTTAGTCACTGGGCCAGCTGGCTACAAGATTCATCCAACTAGGTATATTTATACACCATAGGAAAGTTAGCATGCATAGGCACCACTTCCTATAGTGTATAAATATATCTAGTTGGATTAATCTTATTGTAGCCAGCTGGCCCAGTGGCTAACGCGTCGGTCTGGAGTTTTATGACTCTCTGATCGCGGGTTCTATCTCCGCCCGTGGTATGGTTTGTTTGCAATCGTGTCATTACGATTTCGTGAGTCATAATCACATGATGATTTACCTGCTGTAGCTGTCGTGTAGTTATATTGAATTACTGTGTCCCATCAACCACTCGCCCTAACATTACCTGGCCGATATAATTGTCTCGTCCGCATGACACTCTTTTCTTGGGGACAACAACCTTTGCCTACTACAGCTTGGGGATGAAACATCTTTAGTCTACATGACCTACAACGTTTCTGCAGATCTATGCACTAGCTTAGATTACAGAAGACTCGCGACTTTATTCTAAACTCGTAACCGTTGTAAGCATTGGTCATTGATTTATTTAACTAAATTTTCCATAATTTCTTTAAAAAGGGGTTAATGTTTTATATTTATATTTTTATTTTTTATATAATAAAGATGTGTATTTGCACCAGGGCTAAGACCAGAGATAGGGACTCCTCTTGTAGAGTACGCCCATTGCTATGGCTTTATTACGAAAGCAGATAAGCACTTCCAAGACCTGTTATACTTGGCTGTAATTCAATTTGCAAGACAAGCATCAACCCAAACAATTAAAGGAAAGCAAGGGGGGTAGAGGCACCAAGGACAGAATTTTTTGCACACAAATTATGCAGAGATACTATTTATAAATTTACTTAATTAATACAAATTACCTTGTATAAATCCTAGCCAAATTTTCTGGCTTAACATATTGATTATTTAGAACATTATTATAAATACTAGCCCTATATGGGTTAGGCAATACTTAAGTATGTGTAGGATAAGAATAGTGAATGACTATGTGGGAATTTCACACAACCATTTAATCAACTACAAAAACGCAAGACTCATCGCCAGAGAAGACAACACTCAATACCGAAGAATCCTGGAATCATCACTGATCTGTATATCCAACAAATTCAACCAGAACAACGGCTTCTACAACATAGCTGAACCTATTGCCAAGAAACTTCTTCAACGCTATCCCACATAAGAACTTAAGAATGTTAAGTAAAAGGACACAAATGCAACTAATGTGACATTTTATTGTGGCAACGTTTCGCTCTCCAGGAGCTTTGTCAAGCCGTTACAAACAATACATGGACACAGAGGGTATATATAGGCTCAAAGTGAGGATCTAATCAGGACAAATCCAAGCACAATGAACCAATCAACGCAGGGGTTTACACTATACCCTGTGGAGGCTGCGACAGGATTTATGTAGGTGAAACAGCAAGAAACCTCGAAACACGCCTCAATGAACACATTAATGCATGTAGGAACGATAACCTGAACAACGCCTCAGTACAACACCGGAATTCCACCAATTATCTCATGAAATTCAGAGACGCCCAATTAGTAATTAAAGAAACTAATTTCCGCAGACGCAAGTGCCTTGAATCAGCAATTATCGCTGTTTCTAACACAGTTAAACAAAACAAAGGCAGCTTTACCATCTCTGAAGTCTTAGCAAGAATCCTCCTGAAAACAGTAAACCCTGCCATCACATAGTCTCTCCTGCTAATACTACACAAAGAACTTCGCAGAGGTGGAACACTGATACAGGTCTTCTCTAATCCAACCTCCAACAGAAATATTTGTCTAACTAATATTTTTGTGTTACCCAAGTAATTGCTTTCACCTTTTTCCTCATGTGCAAGTTGATTATTCTACCTTATTGTATTACTACTACTACTACAACTTATGTCTCTACTACTACCTTCACCACTAGTATTACACCTCACTCTGAGCATATATATACCCTGTGTGTCCATGTATAGTTTGTAACGGCTTGACAAAGCTCCTGGAGAGCGAAACGTTGCCACAATAAAATGTTACATTAGTTGCATTTGTGTCCTTTTACTTAACACAAGGCAGGTTGCATAAAACGGGTATAACATCTGAAATAACACATACAGAGTCTATCTGGCTAGAATTTTCAGAGGGGCATGAAAAATTTATTTTAGGAGCGATATATCGTCCCCCAAACTTAGATAGGGACCAGGGAAGACTACTCTGGGAGGAAATTGTTAAGGCCACAAGGCACGATAACGTAGTAATTCTAGGGGACTTTAACTTTAGTCAGATTGATTGGAATTTCTTGAATCTAGCAACTTTTAGAAGTAGTTCAGGACTGTTTTTTGAAGCAGTTTGTGCCAAAACCTACAAGGGAAAATACCCTACTTGACTTGGTTCTGGCAAACAATGAAACCCTTGTAAATAATTTAGAAATTACAGAGGAACTTGGCACAAGCGACCACAATCAATCATCTTTAGCATTCAATGGATGTATAGTAGTAGGGATAATTCAGTAGCGGTCCCAGATTTTCGCTTAGCAGATTACAATGGGCTTAGAGAACACTTATCGTCTGTGGACTGGGTTAACGAAAAGAGCTATCAATATGACAGCTCTCTTAACACTATACATGCTGCCCAAAGAACATTTATCCCGAATAAAGAAATTAGATCAAGTAGAAATGACCCAAAATAGATGAATAATAGGCTCAAATCGCCGGGTCCTGATGAGGTTTTTGCAAGGGTTCTTAAGGAATGCAAAATGGAACTCTGTGAACCAATATCTAAGATTTTTAATTTATCTCTTCAAACAGGTGTAGTGTCTGATATGTGGAAGATAGCTAATGTAATTCCTATTTTTAAAGCAGGGGACAAGTCACTACCGTCAAATTACCGCCCAATAAGTCTTACCTCAATTGTAGGCAAATTACTAGAGTCAATTATAGCTGATATTATTAGAAGCCATCTAGATAACCATAATTTGATTAATGATACTCAGCATGGATTCACAGGGGCCGTTCCTGCCTATCTAATTTATTAACCTTCTTCATTAAAGCTTTTGATGCTGTTGATCACGATAAAGAATTCGATATTGTTTATTTAGACTTTAGTAAGGCTTTTGATAGAGTACCGCACCAGAGACTGTTAAAGAAAGTGGCAGCTCATAGCATTGGGGAAAAAGTGCTGTCATGGATCGAGTCATGGCTCACCAATAGGAAGCAGAGAGTGTGCATAAATGGGGTTAAATCCGAGTGGGGACTTGTAACAAGTGGTGTTCCACAGGGATCAGTCTTAGGCCCGTTGTTATTTATAATATATATCAATGACCTTGACGAGGGAATTACTAGTGACATGAGCAAATTCGCCGACGACACGAAGATAGGTAGGATAATTGATTCAAACATAGATGTCATAGAACTTCAGGAAGATTTAGACAAACTTAATTCGTGGTCAGAAAAGTGGCAGATGCAGTTCAATGTAGATAAATGCAAGGTACTGAAGCTCGGGAGTGTCCATAACCCAAGCACTTATAAGTTAAATAACGTAGAACTTAGCCATACAGATTGCGAGAAGGACTTGGGGGTGATGGTAAGCAGCAACCTTAAACCAAGACAGCAATGCCTAAGCGTACGTAATAAGGCAAATAGATTACTGGGATTTATATCAAGAAGTGTTAGCAACAGAATTCCAGAGGTTATATTACAGCTTTATACATCATTAGTAAGTAAGGCCTCACCTAGATTACGCAGCTCAGTTTTGGTCTCCATATTACAGAATGGACATAAATTCGTTAGAAAACATTCAGCGTAGAATGACTAAATTAATACATAGCATTAGAAATCTTCCTTACGAAGAAAGATTGAAGACCCTAAAATTACATTCACTTGTAAGACGTAGAATGAGGGGAGACATGATCGAGGTATACAAGTGGAAAATGGGTATTAACAAAGGGGATATAAATAAGGTCTTGAGGATATCTCTCCAAGAGAGAACCCGCAATAATGGATTCAAGTTAGATAAGTTTAGATTTAGAAAGGATATAGGAAAGTATTGGTTTGGAAATAGGGTAGTTGATGAGTGGAACAGTCTGCCTAGTAGGGTTATTGAATCTAGGACCTTGGGTAGTTTTAAATTTAGGTTGGATAAATACATGAGTGAGAGGGGTTGGATTTGAGTGGGACTCGCATTTGAGTTAATAGAATCATCAAAGCTTATTTCTTGGGTAGAATTGAAAATTAGGTTGGGCAATTGTTCTGTTAGTGGAATGGATTGTGAAGGACCTGCCTAGTATGGGCCAACAGGCCTGCTGCAGTGTTCCTCCTTTCTTATGTTCTTATGTTCTTATGTTAAGAAAGGAATTTATAGGCACATCAAAAGAGGTGAGGGTCATCTTATAAATCAGTATACTGACATTAAGAGGGATGTTAAAAAAAGGATAAGAAAAGATAAATGGGAATATGAAATTAAAGTTGCTGGAGATTCAAAAACTAACCCAAAAAGTTTTTTCCAGGTTTATAGAACAAAAGTTAGAGATAAGATAGGTCCCCTTAAAAATAACTCTGGGCATCTTACTGACAAGGAGAACGATATGTGCTCTATTTTTATTAATTATTTTCTCTCAGTTTTCACACAGGAAGACACTAATAATATCCCAGTAATTACCTTTTATAGTGCCCCTGAAGAAGATAAATTATGAGTCCCACTCAAATCCAACCCCTCTCACTCATGTATTTATCCAACTTAAATTTAAAACTACCCAAGGTCCTAGATTCAATAACCCTACTAGGCAGACTGTTCCACTCATCAACTACCCTATTTCCAAACCAATACTTTCCTATATCCTTTCTAAATCTAAACTTATCTAACTTGAATCCATTATTGCGGGTTCTCTCTTGGAGAGATATCCTCAAGACCTTATTTATATCCCCTTTGTTAATACCCATTTTCCACTTGTATACCTCGATCATGTCTCCCCTCATTCTACGTCTTACAAGTGAATGTAATTTTAGGGTCTTCAATCTTTCTTCGTAAGGAAGATTTCTAATGCTATGTATTAATTTAGTCATTCTACGCTGAATGTTTTCTAACGAATGAATTATACGGCAAATTATACGGCAAATTTACTCATTCATTAATTCTTCATCAAGGTCATTAATGTAAATTATGAACAACAATGGCCCAAACGATCCTTGTGGAACGCCACTAGTGACAAATCCCATTCAGATTTGACCCATTAATGAAACTCTCTGCTTCTATGGTAGCCATGCCTCTATCCATGCTAGAACTTTACCTCCTATACCTTAAGAAAGGTGGCAGCTCATGGTATAGGAGGTAAAGTTCTAGCATGGATAGAGGCATGGCTTACCAATAGAAAGCAGAGAGTTTCCATTAATGGGGTCAAATCTGAATGGGGATTTGTCACTAGTGGCGTTCCACAAGGATCAGTTTGGGCCCATTGTTGTTCATAATTTACATTAATGACCTTGATGAAGGAATTGCAAGTGACATGAGTAAATTTGCTGATGATACAAAAATAGGCCGTATAATTCATTCTGAGGAGGATAACAGTGAACTCCAGGAGGATTTGGATAAATTAATGTCTTGGTCTGAAAAGTGGCAGATGAAGTTCAATGTGGACAAGTGTAAGGTGCTAATCGTTGGTAATGAAAATATCCCTCGAATTTATAAACTAGGTGAAGTTGAGCTTGATCATACAGAATGTGAAAAAGACTTGGGAGTCATGGTAAGCAGAAATCTAAAGCCCAGACAACAGTGCCTAAGTGTGCGCAATAAGGCTAACAGATTACTAGGATTTATTTCAAGAAGTATAAGCAACAGAAGTCCAAAAGTTATTTTACAGCTCTATACATCACTAGTGAGACCTCATTTGGATTATGCAGCTCAGTTTTGGTCTCCTTACTACAGGATGGATATAGATTCATTGGAGAACATACCAAGAAGAATTACTAAAATGATTTACAGCATAAGAAATCTCCCGTATGAAGATAGACTTAGAGCGTTGAATCTCCACTCTCTGGAGAGACGTAGAATGAGGGGAGATATCATCGAGGTGTACAAGTGGATGATGGGCATAAACAAAGGAGATATTTATAAAATACTGAGGATATCGAACCAAGTAAGAACCAGAAATAACGGATTTAAATTGGATAAATTTAGATTTAGAAAGGACATAGGCAAGTACTGGTTTTCGAACAGAGTTGTAGATGCGTGGAACAATCTTCCGAGTACTGTGATAGAGGCTAGGACCTTGGGTGGCTTTAAAAAGAAATTGGACAAATATATGAGTGGGAGGGGCTGGGTTTGATTGGTGTCGTGAGTACTGGAATAAATTCTTAGGTAGTGGTGTTTTTGATAAGGACCTGCCTTGTATGGGCCAGTAGGCCTTCTGCAGTGTTCCTCCATTCTTATGTTCTTATGTAATATCACAGTCACTAGCGAAATGGTTATGAAACAAGTTGACCATCTGAAACAAAATAAATCGCAGGGTCCTGATGAGCTTTTTGCAAGGGTTCTTAAGGAATGCAAAATGGAACTAATATTTTTAATTTATCTCTTCAAACAGGTGTAGTGTCTGATATGTGGAAGATGGTTGTTGTAATTCCTATTTTTAAAGCAGGGGACAAGTCACTACCGTCAAATTACTGCCCAATAAGTATAACCTCAATTGTAGGCAAATTACTAGAGTCAGTTATAGCTGATATTATAAGAAGATATCTTTTAAGCATAATTTGATTAATGATACTCAGCATGGATTCACGAGGAGACGTTCCTGCTTAATTAATTTATTAACCTTCTTCAGTAAAGCTTTTGAGGCTGTTGATCACGATAAAGAATTCGATATTGTTTGTTTAGATTTTAGTAAGGTTTTTGATTGAGTACCGCACCAGAGACTGTTAAAGAAAGTGTCAGCTCATGGCATTGGGGGAAAAGTGCTGTCATGGATCGAGTCATGGCTCACCAATAGGAAGGAAAGAGTGTGCTTAAATAGGGTTAAATCCGAGTACGGATCTGTAACAAGTGGCGTTCCACAGGGATCATTCTTAGGCCCGTTGTTGATTATAATATATGTCAATGACCTTGATGAGGGAATTACTGTGACATGAGCAAATTCGCCGATGACACGAAGATAGGTAGGATAATTGATTCAAACGTAGATGTCAGGGAACTTCAGGAGGATTTAGACAAACTCAATTCCTGGTCAGAAAAGTGGCAGATGCAGTTCAGTGTAGATAAATGCAAAGTTCTGAAGCTCGGGAGTGTCCATAACCCTAGCACTTATAAGTTAAATAATGTAGAACTTAGCAATACAGATTGCGAAATGTTTCCTTAATAAAGATTCCCATATAATGCATAAGTGTCTCAATCTTCAACTCGTCGGTTTTCAAAACCATTTATCACATCTGTCAGACACTGAAATATCATGGGATCTTGATTCAAGAAATTCTTCAATACTTGTTCAACCTTTGGACGAACACCTACTTCGACTTGTGGATGGTACCACTATGACCCCGCCTCCTCCTGCTTCGCCTCACCTGAATACAGTATATAAGCCACTTCTACGGCCCTTTGCTGTTCTTTCTACAAGATTGATGGACCGAACACACCGACTCCAGGCCAAGGAACTGATTACCTCAAACTCCTCCTCTCCTTACACCTTTCTGCTTTGTATTGGACTGATGAAGCCACTGTGTGGCGAAACGTTTCCTTAATAAAGATTCCTATATGTTGCATAAGTGTTTAGATTAATGGTTCAGAGAACCGACAAAATGATAAATTAGACACATACGCAACACTTGGATATCTTTATTGAGGAAACGTTTCGCCACACAGTGGCGAAACGTTTACGTAATAAGGCAAACAGATTACTGGGATTTATATCAAGAAGTGTTAGCAACAGAAGTCCAGAGGTTATATTACAGCTTTATACATCATTAGTAAGGCCTCACCTAGATTACGCAGCTCAGTTCTGGTCTCCATATTACAGAATTGACATAAATTCGTTAGAAAACATTCAGCGTAGAATGACTAAATTAATCCATAGCATTAGAAATCTTCCGTATGAAGAAAGATTGAAGACCCTTAAATTACATTCACTTGTAAGACGAAGAATGAGGGGAGACATGATCGAGGTATACAAGTGGAAAATGGGTATTACCAAAGGGGATATATATAAGGTCTTGAGGATATCTCTCCAAGAGAGAACCCGCAATAATGGATTCAAATTAGATAAGTATAGATTTAGAAAGGATATAGGAAAGTATTGGTTTGGAAATAGGGTAGTTGATGAGTGGAACAATATGCTTAGTAGGGTTATTGAAGCTACGACCTTGGGTAGTTTCAAATTTAGGTTGGATAAATTCATGAGTGAGAGGGGTTGGATTTGAGTGGGAATTGCACATGAGTAAATAGAATTATCAAAGCTTATTTCTTGTGATGTAGTCAGTGTGCTGTGAGGTCTACCTAAGCAGCCACACCTGCCCTTGGTAAATAACTGTCAGACCATGCCTCTCGGATTAAGGCTCAGGTCTTTTGTCTTTTGGACTAGCGTCAGGTCAAAGCACATGGTGCACTCCTCATTGGGGGGATGCTTGGAGGACGATATAAGGCCGAGGGAACAACTAGAAGGGGTGATTCTGGCGGAGCTCTGGCCTGTGTGCGGAGCTCTCGGCTGGAGACATTCGGGCAGAGCTCTGGCCTGTGTGCAGAGCTCTGGGAGAGAGCTGCTGTAGAGTCTCTGGAGGAGACCGTTGGAGACACTGGGCAGAGAGCTGCTGTAGAGTCTCTGGAGGAGACCGTTGGAGACACTGGGCAGAGTTCTGCTGGAGCAGGTCTTGGGACCTGTGGATAGAACTGTGACTGAGTTCCTGTGGTGAACTGTCCTCTGAACTATATTGTAAGTTATATTCTGTTTCGTCAGTTGATTGTATTCCCTGTCTCCCCGCTTATATTGTACAAGGACTTAAATAAACTGTGTTTGAGTGGAATAGAATAGTAACATTCACTGTCCCCGTTATTCTTATTACTCTTTATTCTTATACTTTATTTTATTATATTTTATTTTAGGTAGAGAGAGGGTGAGTAGTGTGGTGGTAATGAGAGGTGATGGTGTAGTCACCAGTGACCTCACATTACCTCACATATCCTCCGCTCCTGTCAACGTCACCTCCTGCCTACTCACTCCCACCCTTTACTCCC